>JASDQU010010098.1:47969-61312 GCA_032191745.1 Picea mariana | reverse complement strand
TTCAAAGTTATGATTACTTCAAGTTAGGGTTGTTGACTAATCCAAAACTAGGCATGTGAGACTAAAAACAAGTTTGATGAAAATGCTAGTCTTTTGTTTTTAAAAGTCAAGGAAGGTTTGCAGGAATGTGATCGTATACACCAGGTCTATTACAGAGATATAAATCAGATTTGGATGATGAGATTGATGAGGGCTTTTTGTTGAGGTTGGTGCATGGTTGATGCACTTGTTTATGGTACAGGTTGATTACAGGTTGGTGCATGGTTGATGCACTTTTTTATGGTACAGGTTGGTGCATGGTTGATGCACTTGTTTATGGTACAGGTTCATTACAGGTTGAGGTACAGGTTGATGCATGGTTCAGACTTATTGGTACAGGTTTACAGCAGTATATCTCACTGTGATAGTGTGACAGTGGTTCCATCATTCTACTTCTACTTCAGGGTGGTAGGACGGGGCAAGGACAGGTGGTTGTAGCCACCTTCCGGTTGTAGCCAGNAAGTTGGTGCTTCCAATGAATGTAATTCTTCAAGACATATAAGAAAAAACATTCTGTGGTTTTCTCCCGATTTGGGTTTCCACGTAAAACACTGGTGTACTGTGCATGTGCGTGATTGTTTATTTATTACTGCTCATTATTGGATAATAATTCTACATTGATATAACATTTGAAGAAAAAGGATTATAATTACGTTATTACTGATTCAACCCCCCCTCTCAGTAATCCAACAAAGGGGGCATCCATAAATAGTGAATTTTCAAATTCCATATATAGTGAACTACCAAAAATAGAAGACAGAAAAATCTCTTTTAATTGTCAACAACTAATTGTGAACAACTTAACAACATGTAATAGTTAATTGTTACAAATTGTGGAATGTTTTGGTTCCATGCAAGATGGATCTCTATTTTAAAATGTTTTGAAAGAAATATGTTAGACCTTGCTTCTTGGACCCAAAAAAATGTCATTTCATGCCCAAAAAAGGCTCTGTAAGATTTCAGATGGTTTTTTGGACCTAATTTTCCAAATTCAGACCTGCTGCTAAAATGGCTCTACAAGTTGATTCCTCTAATTTTTTCCACCCAAAAAGTACTGAGATAGATGAAAAATTATATAATGATCCAATATAGATCATACCTACACATTTAAGGAGGATTTTGGTCCCCATAATATTTAATGAATGAGGTGAGGAAATTTCCCTCTAACTTCTCCCTGTAGTACCATTTTGTCTTGCCTAGAAGTTGTCCTTTCAATGAAATTTGTCAAAGTCCATGCTTCCTTTGTCTTGTAGTTATAAATCTCTTCTGCAAAAGGATTTCCTCTACCAACTCTACCTAATCATCTGTTGCTAAGTCCTCTATGGTAGGTAGGACCTACTGCTCCCCTTCATCCAATGCGAAAGGCTCATAGAGTTTCAAATTCTTCTCATTCACTACTGAGTAAATGTGCATGTATGGGGGTAGATTGTGTTTGTAGGCATTATTTTACACCTTCTCCAATACCTCAAAAGGGCCATACCGTAGAGCCTTGATCTTCTTAATAGGGCCATGTAGTCTTTCCTTGTTCAATTGTAACCAAAATTTGTCTCCCACTTTGAATTTTTTTTTTTGTGCTAATCATGTCATGCCTTGTACCTTTTCTATGAATTCTTCAATGTCTCTCGTACTTGTCAATGGATCTACCTAATATTTTTGAAAAAATTCTTTGCTTTTAATTCTTCTCTCGTGGTGTCTTCCCTCACTACTTCTTGTTGTCCATAAACAACATCTAAGGGTGAAGGCAAAAAATACCCAAAACAAGTTTCAAAACAGGGATTACCAGTAGAAGTGTGGACCCATTTGTTATAATAGTGTTGAATATAGATCAAATTTTCAACTCAGGTGTTCATATGCTTATGATTATAACCCCTCAAAATTTGCACCAAAGTCATATTTACTACTTCTTTTTTCCATCTGTCTATGGATGGAATGATATAGATCTATTCATCTTCATTTCTATATTCTACCAAAGTGTAGTACAAAAAGAATTGAGAAATATTGTATCCCTATTTGAGATGATGATTCTTGGTATCTCAAAGTGCACATATACTTGTTCAAAGAACATGTTTGTTGTTCCTTGTCCTATGATGGCATTTTTGCAAGGCATAAGACTGCACATCTTTCTTAACCTGTCAACTACCACCAAAATATAGTCATGTCCCTTCCTGGTTGTTGGTAAACCTCCCATAACATCCATGGATTTTTTTTCCCAAGGTCGAGTGGGTATAGGTAAGGGATGGTATAGACCTTGCTTTCTCTTGTTGGGATTTCTAGTACAACAAAATATACATCCTCTAATATATTGTGCTACATATTCTTTCATTCTAGGCCAGTACACATACCTTTGTAAGTCAACAATTGTCTTCCCAACACCAAAATGTCATGCAACCTTGGATGTATGATCCTCTCTAATAAGCTACAATATTTCACCTTTAGGAACATAGATATTGTTTATCTTGTAGAGCAACCCATTTTGGATATCATAGTCATCCTTGAAGTTACCTTATTCTATATAAATTTGGACCTGTAGCTATTGAAACACCTCCTTGAAGTCCTCATATTCTGTGTATGCCTCTCTATATGCATCATGGGTAAATTGATCCATGTGCATCAGTGTTCCCAAAGTTGTAATATTGGATGTGGGTGGCCTTGAAAGCATGTTTGTCAACCTCTTTTTGATACCCTTCTTATACTTGATAACTAGATGAAAATGTTGTAAAACCCCTATCCACTTGTAATGTCTAGTTTGTTGTAGCTTACTCAGGGCATGTATATACTATAACGACTGGTGATCTATGTGGATGATGGTTGACTTTCTCATCAGATAATTCTTCCACTTCTTGATAGCTTGAACCATGGCATAGAGTTTCTTGTCACATGTAGGGTAGTTGAACTTCCCCATGAAATATTTCATAATGATAGCATACAATCCTTTCTCCTTGCATCAAAACTACTCCCATGGCATACCCACTTGCATCCATGTCCACTTTAAAAGGATTTTGCAAGTTTGATAATGTGAGAATTGGTGCTTGATTTATTTGTCTTTTCAGCTCATTGAAATCCTTATGTTGATTCTTCCCCCATTGGAAAATCTTACCACTCATTGTTATGGCATGGAATAGTGCAGCTACAGCTAAAAATGAAGAAATTAACTTCCACAAGTACTATGATATCCCGACAAAGATCCTAACATTAGTGAAACTTGTAGGAACTGACCATTTCATGATGGCCTCCATCGTTGCAGGGTCTATCTTGAGTTCCCATCCACTGATCACATACTCCAAATGCACCAATGAATGTTGAGAAAACTCACATTTCTTGAGGTTAGCCAATAGTTTGTTTTTTTTTAGGGTCTCTAACACCTGGATAAGATGTGACATGTGCTCTTCCAAGGTAGATCTATAAACAAATATATAATCCAAATATACTATAACAAATAGATCTAAATATGGGTGTAGTGCATCATTCATCAATCTCATAAATGTAGATGGTGCATGATTACATAAGCCAAATTCCATGACCAACCATTCATACAGACCTTGCCTTGTATTGAAGGTAGGATTCCATGTGTCTTCTTCTTTGACACGTACCTAGTTGTATCTTGATTTCATATCCAACTTGGTGAATTACTTGGAATGATGCAATTGGTCTAACAAATCATCGATCCTGGGTAGAGGGTACTGACTCTTGAGTGTAATATTGTTTGTATCTCTATAATTGATACACATCTGCCAAGTCTCGTCCTTCTTGGATACTATATTGATAGGTGACCCACAAGGTGAGGTGTTCAGTTGAATCACTCCTTGCTCCAATAGATTGTGCAACTTTTTCTTTACTTCATTTACTTCTAGAAAAAACTTTTTATACAACCTAATGTTCGACGATGGGAAGTATGGAAAGAAGTGTATTTCATGCTTCACTTTCCTCTTGGGTTGTATCCCTTTAGGCTCTTGGAACACTCCTATGTATGCATGTAGAAACTCATCCAACTGATGTTTCTTCTCTTTAGTACACTCCTCCAGGTATGCATTTACTCTTATCGACTCATCATCATACTGATTTTCTCTTAAGAGAAGTGAAACATATTTCTTACTGGAAATAACCAAATTATTGTCTTGGTTGGCACTTACCAGTGAGATATTCAATTTACCTTTGTCTGTGTTTATTGTGCAGGACTTCCCATCCTTGATCAAGTGGTACTGGTTGGCTCTCCACATGAATATTACATCCCTCGTATAGATGTAGGGGTTTACAAACACTACACCACACACATCCAGGGGTACTACATCCAACACCACTTCATCAATAAAGCCTTCACTTACATAAAATTTAATCTTACACTATTTTGTTACTTTGATATATGCATCCTTGTTTACCTAACCCAATGGATAGGGGCTAGGATGATTGCGAACCTCCACTCCAGTATTGTTGACCAAATTCACCCTAATATTATGATGAATATTTGAGTATCATTGGTAAGATCACGAAAGACATCCTTCATCACACTACTTAAAAATGACAAACTAGTCCTAGTCCTCTTTTTGTGGAAATTCTTACCCAAATTCAATAAAACATTGTTGGGAGTCATAATTTCTCTTCATTGATAAAATTGATCATAAAACTACGTCCTTAAAAAATGTGTCTCATTTAAAATTCATCCAAATCATAATGATTTTGAAAAAATAATAAATTCATAAAAAAAATCAAATTTATTTACTTATTAACTCACTCCTTATATAAACAAAAAAAAAATTATTAACCTCTATGATAACCATAATTTATAATGTATACTTTCATAATTGATATTCATTACTACAGTTTAATACCACTTCTTTATTAAACATTATGTATGATATGTGACACATTGTCCACAAGACTGTGGTCTTTGGAGTTTGTATTAACACAATTGGAAAATGAAGTTCAAAATCCTCCTAGTAAGTGAATGCTATGAAGCCTGGTGTATTATAAAATACTTAAATACTAAACTTTAATCATTCAACCATTTTAGATATTGGATTTGTTACGCAAGTTTTAAAAAAGCATAACATGTGTCCCTAATTGCTTTTATATATCTACCATGTTATACCAATCAAATTACTCCACTTCCATATATAGACATTGCCAAAAATATAGGTCAATAATTAATTCTCTTCTATTATTTAATATATTAATGTTAAGGGGGAATCCGTAAATAGTGAACTTTCAAATTCCATATATAGTGAACTGCCAAAAATAGAAGACATAAAAATATCTTATAACTGTCAACAACTAATTGTGAACAACTTAATAATGTGAAATAGTTAATTGTTACAAATCGTGGAACATTTTGGATGATGGTTGATTTTCTCATCAGATAATTCTTCCACTTCTTGATAGCTTGAACCAAGGCATAGATTTTCTTGTCACATGTAGGGTAGTTTAATTTCCCCATGAAATATTTCAGAATGATAGCATACAATCCTTCTCCTTGCATCAAAAATACTCAATTGGCATACCCACTTGCATCCATATCCACTTCAAAAGAAGATTGCAAGTTTGGTAATGTGAGAATTGGTGCTTGATTTATTTGTCTTTTCAGCTCATTGAAATCCTTATGTTGATTCTTCCCCCATTGGAAACTCTCACCACTCATTGTTATGGCATGGAATAGTGCAACTGCAACTGAAAATCAAGAAATTAACTTCCACAAGTACTATTATATCCCAACAAAGATCCTGATATTAGTGAAACTTGTAGGAACTGACCATTTCATGATGGCCTCCATCGTTGCAGGGTCTATCTTCAGTTCCCATCCACTGATCACATACTCCAAATGCACCAATGAATGTTGAGAAAACTCACATTTCTTGAGGTTAGCTAATATTTTGTTCTTTTTTAGGGTCTCTAACACCTGCATAAGATGTGAGATGTGATCTTCCGAGGTAGATCTATAAAAAAATATATAATCCAAATATACTATAACAAATAGATATAAATATGGGCGTAGTACATCATTTATCAATCTCATAAATGTAGTTGGTGCATGATTACATAAGCCAAAAATTCATGACCAACAATTCATACAAACCTTGCCTTGTCTTGAAGGTAGGATTCCATGTGTCTTCTTCTTTGACACGTACCTAGTGGTATCTTGATTTCATATCCAACTTGGTGAATTACTTGGAATGATGCAACTGGTCTAACAAATCATTGATCCTGGGTAGAGGGTACTGACTCTTGAGTGTAATCTTGTTTGTATCTCTATAATTGATACACATCTGCCAAGTCTCATCCTTCATGGATACTATATTGATAGGTGACCCGCAAGGTGAGGTATTCAGTCGAATCACTCACTACTCCAATAGATTGTGCAACTTATTCTTTACTTCATTTACTTCTAGAAAAAACTTTTTATACAACCTAATGTTCAACAATGGGAAGTATGGAAAGAAGTGTATTTCATGCTTCACTTTCCTCTTGGGTTGTATCCCTTTAGGCTCTTGGAACACTCCTCTGTATGCATGTAGAAACTCCTCCAATTGATGTTTCTTCTCTTTAGTACACTCCTCTAGGTATGCATTTACTCTTATTGGCTCATCATCATACTGATTTTATCTTAAGATAAGTGAAACATATTTCTTACTGGAACTAACCAAATTATTGTCTTAGTTGGCACTTACCGGTGAGATATTCAATTTACCTTTGTCTGTGTTGATTGTGCAGAACTTCCCATCCTTGATCAAGTGGTACCGGTTGGCTCTCCACATGAATATTTCATCCCTCATATAGATGCAGGGGCTCACAAAAACTACACCACACACGTCCAGGGGTACTACATCCAACACCACTTCATCAATAAAGTCTTCACTAGTAGAAGTGTGGACCTCTATGTTATAAGAGTTTTGAATATAGATAAGATTTTTGTCCTAGGTCTTCAGATGCTTCTTATTGTAACCCCTCAAAAGTTGCAGCAAAATCTTATTTACTACTTTTTTCCCATTTGTCTATGGATGGAATGTTATAGATCTCTTCATCTTTGTGTCCATATTCTCCCAATGTGTAGTCCAAAAAGAATTGAGAAATATTGTATCTCTATTTAAGATGATGATCCTTGGTATCTCAAAGTGCACACATGCTTGTTCCAAGAACATGTTTGTTGTTTCTTCTCCTATGATGGTTTGTTTACAAGGCATAAGAATGCACATCTTTCCGAACCTATCAACTGCCACCAAAATATAGTCATTTCCCTTCCTGGTTGTTGGTAAACCTGCCACAAAATCCATGGAAATGTTTTCCCAAGGTCGAGTGGGTATAGGTAAGGAATGGTATATACCTTTATTTCTATTGTTGGGATTTCTAGTACAACAAACTATACATCCTCTAATATACCATGCTACATATTCTTTCATTCTAGGTCAGTAGACATACCTTTGTAAGTTAGTAATTGTCTACCCAACACCAAAATGTCCTGCAACCTTGGATGTATGAGACTCTCTAATAAGCTGCAATATTCACCTTTAGGAACATAGATATTGTCTAGCTTGTAGAGAAACCCATTTTGGAAATGATATTCAGACTTGTAGTCACCTTCTTCTATATGAATGTGGACCTGTAGCTATTGAAACACCTCCTTGAAGTCCTCATCTTTTGTGTATGCCTCTCTATATGCATCATGGGTTAATTGTTCCATGTGCATCAGCTTTCCCAAAGCTATAATATTGGATGTGGGTGGCCTCGAAAGCACGTTTGTCAACTTGTTTGTGATACCCTTCTTATAATTGATAACTAGATGAAAATGTTGTAAAAACACTATTTGCTTGTAATGTCTGGTTTGTTGTAGCTTACTCGGGGCCTGTATATACATAACGGATGGTGATCTATGTGGATGATGGTTGACTTGCTCATCAGATAGTTCTTCCACTTCTTGATAGCTTGAACCAGGGCATAGAGTTTCTTGTCACAGGTAATGTAGTTGAGAACCTCCCCGTGAAATATTTCAAAATGATAGCATACATGCCTTTCTCCTTGCATCAGAACTACTCTCATGGCATACCCACTTGCATCCATATCCACTTCAAAAGGATTTTGCAAGTTTGGTAATTTGAGAATTGGTGCTTGATTGATCTATATTTTGATCTCATCGAAATCCTTTTTTTTATTCTTCCTCATTAAAAACTCTTACCACTCATTGTTATGGCGTGGAGTGGTGCAACTACAACTAAAAATGAAGAAATAAATTTCCGCAAGTACTATGCCACCCCAACAAAGATCCTAACATTAGTGATGGTTGTAGGAATTGACCATTTCATGACAGCCTCCATCTTTGAAGGGTCTATCTTGAGTTCCTATCCACCGATCACATACCCTAAATACACCAATGAATTGATCCGGATTTAGGAATGAAACGAATTGATTAACATATTGAATACAATAAACATAGAGATAGGAAGAATAACACAAATATCCAGTGAACAATATCTTCTATTAAATAATGAAATAGGATGAAACTATGAAACTACAGAACTGAAACTTGCTTGGATGGTGGTAGCTATCTCTGAGAAGAGATGTGGTTGCTACGCGCATCCGTTTTAGAAGAATGGATTACAATGAGGCTCCAGAGGCCCTTTTCATATTACTCATGAATGCCAAAACCCTAGACATCCAAAAACCTAACCCTAGAAGGTGAAACACCAGAATTAATGTGGGCCCTATGGTTAAGTTGGTGTAATTTGGTACTTCAATTTCAAAAGGTCGTAACTTTTGCATACGACCTCTGTTTTAGGCACGTGATAGCCCGTTGGAAAGGTCTTTAAGATAAATACACATTTCACCATCAAACTTTAACTCTGATTACAATTTGACTGTGGCAATCCAAGAAAACAACGTTTAGGACCCCAAAACGGCCCTAGAAGTACAACAAGATGTGTTGACATGAAAACATACAAAATAATCTAGTTGGATTAGGCGAGAGGCCACCCGTATCCACCTGGAGGATGTGTAGGGCTTGAGAAAACCCCTAAACTATAGAACCCACAATTACAAAGTAGTACAAAATAATGTGTTGAACAAAAACGAACATGAGGAGCAAGTTGGAATAGGTGGGTGGCCACCAATATCCACCTAGATCAATCCTCCCCCCTTTGGAAGAAATGGTCTCCATTGCGTTGAGCTCCCCCATTAGGTTAGGAAACTTCTGTTGGATTTGGATTCGGGTGAGCCACTTGCCTTAGTGTAGGATTTGCCCTACCTTGACAACCTGATAAAGTTGGATCCGCTGTTGGCGAGTGCCCTTGACCTGTGTGTCCACTATCTGATCAGTGGATGCTTGTTCCATGTAGCCAGGGTTCATCTTTGTTGGTGTCAGTTGTTATGCGATCTCAGAGGTGTCAAATAATGGTGAAAAATATGGTTGAAGGGGGTCCACATTTAAGGTTGGATACAGACCAAGGAAGGGTGGAGTGTTGAGTTGAAAAGCATTGCTACCCACAACCTTGGTGATAGTGTAAGGCCCATAACAAAGTTGGAGAAGCTTTCAATGGGGCTCAGTGAGACGCTTCTTCTGCAGATGTAATCAAAAATTTTCACCAACCTGAAACAGGTGTGGTACCCTGTGTTGATAATGGCGTTGCTTGTACTTAGCATTAGATTTCTGCAAAATCTCCTAGACCTGTTGGTGGATGTGTTGAATCCTCTCAATGAATCTAGTGGATTTATCGATCGCAGACTGATCATGGGAAGAGTCTATATGTGAGGTGGCAAGAGGAAGTGCAACATCAATGGGTCCAAAGAGATGGAATCCCAGACCCACCTGAAATGGGCTATGGTTGGTGGAACTATGGAGAGCCCTGTTGTAACGGTGTTGGACATATGGGAGACTCTTGTCCCATGTATGTGGATGCTTAGAATTGTACATGCCCAGGATGTACACAATCATCTGATTGATGAACTTTGTTTTTCCATCGATTTGAGGGTGGAAAGCAGTGGATTTTGTGAGCTTGGTGTCCAACAGAGACCATAGACTCGACTAAAAGGTGTTGAGGAACCTGTTGTCTCGGTCGGAGATGATGGTTTTTGGTATGCCAAAGTGGACCCACACTAGTTCGAAGAAGAGCTTGGCAGTATTGGTTGCTATGACATTCTTCTTACAGGCTGTGAGGATGGCCATCTTCGAAAACCGATCAATGACCACAAACACACATTCATTTCCTTTCTTGGTGGATGGAAAGTTGGACATGTAATCCATTGATATGGATTCCCAAGGATTCTCGAGAATAGGAAGAGGGGTGTATAAGCCTTGGTTCTTGATTGTTGGCTTGGCAATGACACGTGGAGTGCAATATCTGATATACTTGCTGACGTCCTGTTGAAATTTTGGCCAATAAAAATGTTTATGAAGAATGACCACAGTTTTCTCTACGCCAAAATGTCCTGCCACCCGACTGTAGTGGGCTTCTCAAATCATCTTTCCACGCTCACTTGTAGGAACAAAGAGATGGACCAGGTGGCATAAGAGTTCATCCTGAATGTGAAAATCAGTGACAGTTTCCACTATACCCAAGAGCTGGTAGGTGGTGGCGAAGTCTGGATCTTGTTGATAAAGTTGGGGCCACTCAAATGCTTCATGTCCACATGAATGGAGCACAGTGGTGAGTGCAGCCACAAGAGCCCGACTAAGGAAGTCAAAAACACGATTGGAGATACTTGTCTTATACTTGATGTTGAGATGGAACTGTTGCAGGTAGCTGGACCACTTATGATGGCTATCGTTTTGCAATTTCCCCTATGTCTGTATGAACTGCAGAGGCTTGTGATCAGTGTGTATGATCGTCTCTTTCCACAGAATGTAATGTTTCCATTGACGACATGCTTGTACACTGGAATACAGTTCCTTGTCATAGGTGGGGTATTTACGGACTGTATCGAAGAGTGTCTCAATATGGTATTCCACTAGATGCTCGTGCTGAGTGAGAACTGCACCCACAACATAGTCAGATGCATCAATCTCAATCTCTAATGGTTGTTACAGATCCGACAAGGAGAGTACTGGAGATGAGCACAAGCGATGCTTCATATCATCGAATTCTCATTATTGCTCCTTCCCCCACACGAACTTGGCCCTATCATCACTCTTCGTAACCTGGCTGAGAGCCCATGCAATATGGGAGAATCCAAACATGAACCGTCGGTAGAATTTGGCTAGTCCCAAAAATATTTGAAGCTCGATTAGTGTGGTTGGGGATGTCCAGTCACAGATTTCTTGGATCTTAGCTGGATCAACATGTAACCCATTCTCATCAACAATGTAGACCAAGTATTGGGCCATGTTCATGCCAAAAGAGCATTTTTCCAAGTTGGCATAAAGCTTATGCTGTCGCAGAGTGCTCAAAACCTGTTGAATATGTCGCATGTGCTCCTCCCATGTTTTTCTGAAGATGAGGATGTCATCCAAATATACTACCACAAAGGAGTTGATGAAGGGTCTCAATACATCATCCATCAATCTCATGAAGGTGGCTAGTGAATTTGTTAAGCCAAAGGGCATGACCAACCATTCGTAGAGACCTTATATAGACTTGAAGGTTGTCTTCCATACATCAGTTGGTTTGATGGGAACCTGGTGGTAGCCAGACTTTAGGTCAATATTGCTGAAGAACTTTGCCCCCTTAAGTTGGTCAAGAAGGTCATCAATCCTGGGAATGGGGTAGCAGTTCCTGACTGTGATTTTTTTTAAGGCTCTGTAATCAATGCAGAGTCGCCAAGTCTCGTCCTTCTTCTACATCAGTACAATCGGGCTTCCGCAAGGGGAGGAGTTGGGCCTGATGTGCCCCTTTTGAAGAAGCTCTCGGATCTGATGCCTGATTTCGTCATTCTCCATCAATGAGTGTTGATAGACTGGTCCATTAGGTAGAGGTGTGCTATGGGTCAGATCAATTAGATGTTTGACTTGGCAGTGTGTCGATACCCCTGTAGGTGAGGAGAAGATGCCTTTGTATTATTCCACGATATCGTCCACTTGTTGTTGTTGCAAAGAGAGGTGCTATGTAGAGGCCATGGATGTGGTGGTGACCTTCTTCTTACTTTGAGAACAGATCACAAAGAATATGAACTTCCCAGTCTATGAAATGACCTTACTGCATTGCTTAGCAGAGATTAAAGAAATAGCAGTTGGTGGCGCTACCTCGGGGATCATGTACAATTGTCTACACAAAGTAATAATAACACTACGGGGTCTAGACTCCTACACAACATGACGCTTCCACAAATATGGTTGTCCTAAAAGAACATCACAAACTTCAAGGGGATAAATATCCCACAGTAACTCATCTTTGAAAGGCTTGATGTCATAGGGCAGATGGAATTGTTGGCTGACATAGAGATATCTTCCTTAGTGAAGCCAGCCAATGGTGTAGGGTTGTGGGTGTGACGTCGTTGGCAGATCTAGCCGTTTGACGACCTCTACTGAAATCAATCTCTTTTGAATACCATTGTCGACAATGAAATGAATCGGATCCCCCTTGACCCACATATGTGAGTGAAAGAGGCGTTCCCCTTCCTTTGGTTCTTCTGGTTCTCTTGGCCGGACTTTGGGGTAGCGATAGTGGCACTTGGTTCAACATCAATAATCCGATTCCCTCCATCATGATTTGACTCGGAATCAAAATTGGCCTCTGACTCGGAAGCCTTTAGCTCGGCCACGAGGGACTTCTTGGAGCGACATTCTTCGATGTTGTTCCAAGGACTTTTATGGTACTCACACTATTTTCTCGTGTCCTTCTTCATCTTCTCATTGCCCTTCTTGTATTGTGGCTTGGACTAGTTGTCCTGAGGGTGACCATCTCAACCTGGTCCCTTGCTGTGTGGGTTGGGTATGCCTTTTCCCTGCTTTGGCTGTGAGGGGTTTGCAGATCCAAACTCTCACCATTTCTGCTTAAATTTTTGTTCGATCTTGACAACATATCTATAAGTCGTACCCAATGAGGCGATGTCCATTAACTCCATTTCTGTTTGAATGTATCTATGCAAAAAACCGCGGTATTTGAGCACCAGATGATGCTCAGAGTCTTTGATACCCAATTTTGTGCGTAGCATACGGAAAATATTGGTGAAGTCTAATACTATCTAGTTCCTTTCTTGATGTAGGGTGGTCCATTGGGTGTACTGGTCCTCATAGCTTCCAATAGGGTAGTACTGCTCTTTAATGGCATCCCAGAAGGAATCCCATGTAGGGGCCACCACAAATATTGCATATTCCTCCACAACCCTTTACTTAGAGTAAGTATCCCACCAATCTTTAACATGGGGAACGACCTTGAGGAGTGCAAAAG
>JASDQU010010098.1:7894-34700 GCA_032191745.1 Picea mariana | reverse complement strand
CTCAGTTGTCCAACAAGACTCAATGATGAAACTTTGTAAAGCAGGAGGCACCAATCAAACTCTCAATAGGGACTAGAAGAGTAACCAATTAGGGGAGTAAAATCTTAGTAATGAGCTCAACTTCCTAAGGTCATGATAAACCCAAAATTTTGATGACAAGTGGACTCAAAAGTTTGTGCTTTGTTCGAAGGAGACATGATTGCTTCTAACATAAGATACTATTATTTTCTCACCCGTCTTTTTTTGTGTTTTCATAGTAAAATGAATGCTATGATACAAAGGAGGAAATGAGTGTCACGAGTAAGCAACTAGTTCCAACAGTGGAACATACCTATGCTCAATGCAAGGAGGTGCATGTAGGATATGGACACTTGGGGGGATGTTTCCTCTTTGGGTATAGTGTGTCAAGCTGCAAAAGATATAAACAAGGCTCTTCTTGGTTGACGATGAAAACTATTGAGGTGATAGGCTTATAATGTGAAAGCGAGAATCGACAATAGGCTCAAAATTGAAAGAAAGACAATGAGATGTAATTACAACTTAACGCCAAAGAATGTACTTTTTAGTAAATTTATTCTACTTGGTTTGAAAAAGGGTTAAAATTGCACCAAATAGACGTCCTTTCAAATCCAATATACGAGTGTGAAACAGACAAGTTCACTTAGCAATATTTTATCTTTTTGAGAGAGTCAGAAAAGAGATTAAACCAAACTCGTTGGGAGTCCCAGTAGGTATAGGTTAGCATGATTATGAGTAAGAAATGAGGTTTGAACGCAAAGCCATATATTATCTATAAGGGACTCCCGGTCCTACGGAAAAAATATTTACATGGGTACCGAACGACACAGAAGTTCTAACTAGGGAACCCATATTTGGTAAGTCTCTACCATTCACTAACGACACTTCTAGTTGCAGAAAGAAGGTTATGTGTCACTAATAAATGGGTTCGTACCTAAGGCATACAAATTGCAGTCATAGGATAATGCAAGTGGGTAAAATAGAGTGATGACCTATCCTATATGTTGGTCAACAAAAATACCTGCTGAAGTTACAAACGGGTGACATGACGCTATAAACCGCAAGAATCCTTAGAAAAAACCACCAAAACCAAATTCATCCACTACATTATTAGTCCACTAGGCCAAAATATTATCAAAAACTATGTAAAGTGGGTAATTTTTTTCTATAAATAGTAAAAAGTAACCAATTTACAATGCTATTTGTATTTTTTACCCAAATAGTGCAGTTTGGACCAAATTTCCCCTGATCTTCAAGTGTTGAATACGAGAGCTACGAGTGACATAATTGACAACCGTCTAGAACAAGTAAGTCTTGTTGCTCTTTTCTTCATTTCTATTGGTTTAAAATTTTCATTTAGGCTTCAATTTTTGAGTATTTAGAGACCTAAATTAAAAACTAGGGTGTACGTCAATTGTAATTCATCGGGTCACGTATACACATCTCTATGTGTGATTGTTATCAAAATAGGCCGCATATATGCATCCCTATATGCGACTGTGTAAACTGTAGCTCGCGTACAAGTTTGTGAGTTGAATTTTTTAAATGATATTGACTCAAAAATTGATTTTAAACTTGTATGATGGTGCTAGAGTGGATAGAAAGAGAGAATGTAGAGGTTGATGTTGCACTGGAGAGAGATCTAGGGGCCCAAATGGCATTAAGAATATGTGGGATATATAAATTTTGGGCTCTAAAAGGAATGAGGGCTCAAGTGAGACTGCTCCAGATGTTGGTGAACTACTGGGATCCAGATACAAAGGCCTTCAACCTCGATTGGAAACCATTGGAAACCATTGAGGATTGAAGTCGGGGAAATATACATTATGACAGGATTATCATGTCGGGGTGAGGTGGTGAGCCTCAAATCCCCAAGAGCTGGGAGTGGTATGAACACAGAGGACTACATAGCCACCCATTATGTTGCAAGGACCGAGAAGGTAGGGAACCAACTCTCGATTAGGGTGATCAACAATCTGAGTCTCAAGATCATTGTACTAGTGTTTACATGGATCACAAGGTCGACCTCATTGCACCAGGCATCAAGGACACTTATGTTTTACTCGATGGAGTGCTTGCGACCCACGGTTTATGACTGATGCACCTCACTGATGGCCACCATGAAGAGCCAGCTAATAGACTGCAAACAAGGTAGAAAGAGGAAATTTGGGTTTTCTTCCATCTTATGTATTTTTTTCTTCAAGTGGGTTATAGGCTTGGGCCCTAGAGTTGAGATTGTTCTGCATGGACTTCATGATCCAGCCATGGCATGATGGACTGAAGTGATGAGGCGGTTGGGAGGTGTCAGGGTACCAACACCATACAACAATGGGTTTTTCTTTTGGTGGTGTTGGAAGGTGACAACTCTGGATGACTACCCATATGCAGGGATCGACTTCAGAGGATATCCAGACATTACATTACCATTAGGTTCTACCTATAGGGACATAGGTATATATTTTTTTTTTTAATATTTCATTTTTTTTTGTATTTTTGTAATGGAAAACAAAAATATTTTTGGATGATGTCAAGTACTAATTAAAACATGTATGCTATGTAGATGTGGGTCCACGATGACTAGATGGACTCCCACGACATCGATGAAGGCACTGGGGGGATGAGCTAGCAGGAGGAGACACTAATAAAGTGCTTCAACACGTGTAGGGAAACCTGTCTCATTTGACACAAAGAATTCTGATGGTTCAGGTAGAGGATTTTCCATAGGCAATGCAACAACATGTGGTAGGTGTACCTCGTTCTTGGGTGTGACTCTTTTAGTGTCTTGAAAATGTCATACTATGCTATCATGACACACATCTGACACCATAGGCATAGATGTCATGGTTATTGTATTGATCGGTCGTATATGTATTTTGAGGGTGTGAGACCCAATTTTGTACTATGACACCATATTTTTGAGAGATAAAATATAAAAAACATTGGTCCTCGACTTTACATATATTACAATGTGTACATTAGTGAATGTGATTTCTTTTCTTTAGTTATGTGACAAATTCCAATCTAAAACATAATTAGTGTATGCATCAGATACATAATTAGGACTTCTAGGTATGTGATGATAAGTAATCAAATATAAATGTCGTTCCAAAATTCGTACCTGCAGGAATCGTCAGAGTATATTAGGGTCTCACACACTATAATTTGCGTTCAAATGACATACTACTAACTGGGAATCCAAGCGAACTTCTAAAGAACGAATACTATGTGAAATGACATTGCGTAAAATCTCTATAATGGCGCTATATTTGGTAACATTATTCATTGATGGCCCTAGGAAAAGGCCACCTGAAGACACCAGTTGACCCTTGGGTGAGTAAAAAACCCAAGTGATAGAAGCTAAGTTCGGTGTATGATAACTGACCCCGTCTGTGAATCCTAAGTAGACCAAAGACTCCATTGGCATTTGCCAACCAAGGGAAAACTCAATAAGAAAGCCGATGACGAAAGGGGAAAAGATATATTCACTAAAATACATTAGTATACAAATATTTATGCCCAAGCTTGGGGCTCAAGTGTAATATATTTTCAAGTAGAGCCCATTCCTAGGCTCAGTCAACATATTCCCTTCATAATCTTCTAATTCACAGGTTCCTTTTGCTAAGACACATCGCACGATATAGGCATCGTGCCACATGGGGTTGAAATTTCCTTCCAGTAGTGTTTCTTTGGCTTGGTCATACAAGAGGAGAAAGTCACCCTTAGCGTACTGCTGAGGATAGACAGACTTATCATATTGGACCTTGACATGTCATTTATTTTCTTTGATATCTGTAGAGGCATCACAATGCTGCTCATCTAGACTCTCTAGGTGTACGAGGTGTTGTTCGAGATTGGAAGTGTCAGGTAGGAGATTAACTGAAAATATAAGAGAAGGGATTTCTCATTCAATAGGTATATTGACTCCACACTGTGTGCTAATTGGAAAGGAGAAAATATGGTGGAAGTTTTAACTGAGGTTTGGTATGCCCAAAGTGCAGGGTAAAGCATGATATGCCAATTAGATTTTCTCTGGATGACATTTTTCTGCAAAATGGTTTTGAGAGACTTGTTCATGACCTCTACTTGTCCATTTTCCTGGGGGAAGCAAGGGGAAGAGTGAACATGTTTAAACCTCATTTTTTATGCTAATTATTTCATCATTTCATTATGAAAGTGATTTCCATGATCAGTGACAGTCTCACTTGGGATTCTGAACCTGGCTATAGTTTGATTGAACGCGAAAAATGCAACAGTCTTACCATTGGATTTAATTGTAAGCATGGGCTCGACCCACTTAGTAAAGTAGTTTGTAGCCACGATAATATGTTGATGCCCCCCAACTGAATTTGGGTTGCAATCCACAAAATTCACCCCCCACTTGGTGATGGGACCGACGGTAATGACCGGGTGAAGAGGGGCTGGATGCGAGGGCATATTCTGAGTGAACACCTGGCATGGGTGACACTTCTTGACCGCTTCGACAAAATCTTTAAAAATAGACGACCAAAAATAACCAGCTCGCAATATATTATCGATTGTCACAAGCCCAAATAGATAACCACCACAAGCCCCACCGCGATAGTCATTAAGGACAGAATCAACCTCTTCGTGAGTCAAGAAAAAACACAAGATATTATCTACGCCTCAACAATACAAAGTGTCACCGACGATAAAGTAGTTTCTTAGCTTGATATTGTATACATCATCAGTCATCTCTCGAAAGATGCTGAGGGAACTTCAAGGTTTAAAGGTAGATCACAATATATCCATACCAGGGTTTTGATGATGAGACAAGAAAAATGTGTTCATCCACAAATGAATCAACATGAATAATATCCTCATCTAACTGAGGGAAGTCGAATATTAACTCGGAAAAGACTAGTGATTTTTTGGATTTTGCTGAAGCAAAATCAAGATCAAACTCTTGCAATATAACAATCCATTTATTATATTTCCCCCCTATGATACACCTAGTAAGGATGTATTGAAATGGATTGACATCAACAACCACAATAGTTTTTCAAAGAAATATATAGTGTCGTAATTGTTGAACTACATGAATGGTATCCAAAGCTAGCTTCTCAATGTGAGAGTACTTGAGTTCAGGGTCGACTAAGTTTCGACTAAGATAGTAAATGACGTTCTCATGGAGATCATCATCCTCCTAAACTAAAACCATGTCAATTGTCCCTTCAGATGTGACGATATAAATAAAATAATCTCTACTGTAGTCTTGGGGCTTCAATAGAGGCATCGATACCAAGGATTTCTTCAGAGCATCAAAGGATTCCTGGGCTTGCTCATCCCATATAAAAGGAGTTTCTTTCTTCAAGAGAAGCATGAAACCCTTAGTAATATTGCCATAGTTCACTATAAACCGACGTAAAAAGTTATCTTTCCCTTGTAAACCTTGAAGATCCACCATCAAAGTATTTTCTCAACCTTTAAAGGATCCACCATCATCCCAGTCTCAAAGACTAAGAATCCTAGAAGTTGACCTAACCTAACACAAAATATTCACTTATGAGGGTTCAAACAAATGCGATAATAAAAACATATTTCAAATACTAGCCGAAGGTGGGTAGAGTGATATACTCTCTTGCAAGAGTGAGCAACGAGATCATCAAGATAAGCTTCGACTATATGCTTGAGATCATGAAAAGAGAAGGTCATGGCTCATTGGAAGGTTGCTCTGATGTTTTTAAGGCTAAAAGACATTTTTCGGTATGTGAATATACCCCAAGGATAAATAAATTTCATCTTATGTTGATCCTCGGGTTTAATATGAGTTTGGTTGTATCCTGAAAATCCATCTAAAAAATAAAAAACCTAGCTTCCCGCACACTCATCGAGAATCTGATCAATGAAGGGCATCAGGAAGTTGTCTTTAGGACAAGCCTTATCCAGGTCTCTAAAATCCATGCATACACAGATGGTTCCTTGATTTTTATTCACAGGAACGGGGTTGGATACCCATTCAATCAAGGGAACCGGGTAGATAAATCCAACATTAAGAAGTTTCTCTACATCTTCCTTAATAGCATAGGCCTTCCTAGGATTGACAACTCTAAGTCGTTGTCGAACAGGTTTGGCATCCAGGTAGGTTTTAATCTCATGTTCGAAAATTTGAGGGTCGATGCCTGGAATCTCTTTGTGTGACCAAGCGAATACATTGTGGAATTCTTTGAAGAGCTCGGTGTAGATCATAATTTCTTCCAGCGAACAATCTGCACCTATATATACATTTTCAACCTTACCAGGAATACGAGAGATATCGATCGTGAAGGTAGGGGAGATACTCGCCATATTTCCTTCGGCATAAATACCATGCGTATCAAGTGGAACTATGGCCTGACTGACTATCTCATTCAATATATATCTAAGATCATCTTGTTCGATTCTATCAAGATCTGGGAGGAAATAAGAGTGATGGTGCATGTCATCCTATGGCCTGTCAAAACCATTCATGGCCTCTATGATTTCTTCATCCGAGGGTAAAGTATCATTGAGGCACTCATGTGAGAAAGATGATGAAGTGTCCCACACAGTCTTAAGAACATGATCCTCCTTATTCGTCTGTGAGGAAACATGATCTGGGTCAACATAATAGTCAAGAACAACTTGATACGCTATCTTTTCCACCGATAGTGGAATGACCATTCCAGTATGTGACTGAACTTCACAAGATGCATTCGAGGAAGGTAGGGTCCAATGATCATTAAAATACGAAGTGTGGAAAGGAACGGACCTCATCGATGATGCAAACCTACTGGACATGGCATAAAAATGATGAATTGGTGCCCTGAAATCAAAATTACCCATAAGGGATGAATACATTATAACACCAATATTCTCAGTTTTTGGCTGAGAATTGTCGATCACGGGGATCAATGGTCTGACTGATGCATTGGGACTATCGTACATAAAGGAAAACTAATTGATCGTCATGATCTTGCCATCGTGAGGAAAACATAGAGTACAGAAGACAGACGATACGACTGCAGTCATATCATAAGTCCAGTTACGTCCTAGTAACAAGTTATAGTCAAGGGGTGCATTAACCACCTCAATATCCACCTCCACCGTCTTCCCACCTAACTTGACTGGGAAGGGAGGAATAATACTGTGAGGGCGAAAAGAACGATCGTCGAAAGTAGTCAACATGGTCGGATATTGAGAGAGGTTCAGAGAGCCAATGGCTTTCCAACAGGTTAAGGACATCATGCACGTTGCAACGCCTTCATCAATAATAGTATGTTTGATGGTATACTTTGATTAATCCACGTGGATTTGGAATACCACATGGTAAGGAAAGCGAGGCTTCACATCCATGATGTCAAAATTGATAAACTTAGAGCCATAGGGGTATAGAGATCCTAAAATGGATAACAAGGAATTCCTTTGTGAAGGACATGTCTAAAGTACTTCCAGAGCCAACATCACGCAAGGGGTTTGACCTAGATCCTCAACAATAGAATAATTTTGGGAAGCTCTAGAATTAGGTTTTTGCATAGAGCGTTTGAGTACTCCTTTTGGAATATGAGACAGAGGCTCTGGTTTTTCAATCTATAAAGGTGTATCTAGAGGAGGGGGAGACTCTATACCTCAAATAGTCCGTGAAGAACTATAGTCACGAGATCAAGTGGCTACATTAACCTGAGACTTAACCATATTGATGCATAGATGGTCACTGTCTTGCGCCGGTGGGTTTTGACTTCCACTCATTGCATTTTCGGCATTAGAGGAGATTGAGGCCATGTGTTTATTATGTGGAAAATGATTAGTCATCACAACGTGCGATAGAGATGAAATCCTCGTACCCTTTTCAATTTTGGGGCACAAGTGGGTAAGGTGATCATCCGTACAAAGATTGCAAGGAAATTTCACCTTTCACCTTTCTTTCTTTCCCTCACCAGCATTATTATTTGACTTATGATTATTAGCGTTTTCCTTGGGTTTATCATTATTATTATTCCTCCCACCCTTACGATTATTACCATGTCCTTTACTTTTATTCCCTCCTATTTGTTGGTTACCATTCGGGTTGGTCGACAATTGCACAAAATGTATGTTTGTCGACTGAGTGGGAGTGGAGAACACATACAAAGCTTGTCCTCCTATAGACTAGTTTAGAGACAAATCTTTCAACTGACTTGTCACCAAGTCTATTGATTTGACATTTGTGGAGCCTACAATGCCATCGACATGAGGCCTGATATTTTTTCTAGGGCCATAGCTTGACCTCGGTGCATCTGGAAGAATTTTGTATAACATCCCAGATTGAGTATATATAAGATCTAACTGTTGGGCTTTAAAAACCACTTCTTCCTCAAATATAACTCTAGATGTAGACACATCATTCAAAATATAAGGTTGTAAATACATAAGGAATCATTCCAAAAGTAATTTTGGAGGAGTGTAGGCCTTGATCAACCTCTTCCATTTAGGCCACTCTTGGATGTGATTTGAGATATGGGTGGCTTTGTCCTGGCGGAGGGTCGATAAAAGTTCTATGATGACATCATAATGAACCAACAATTGGAATTAGTTGAGGAAGACTTAAACCATATGATTAAATTTTTTATACGCCCCCCTGGGTAGCTCTATGTACCATTTCGCAACAACCCCCGTGAGGGTGCATTGAAACAATCTTAAAAAAATAGAATCGTCGCTTAGGGAATCGGAAGAGCACCAAACATGGAAAGTAGTGACATGATAAACAAGATCCTCACCATTCTTACCCTCAAATTTTAGAATATCTGAAGGAAGCTTACTGGGGACGGGGGACAATGTTGGGTCATGACACATAGGGTCATTCATTAATCTAGAAAAGTCTAGAAAATTGAGCATGTCTAGAAAAGGGAGATAGGGTTGTGACATCTGGCCTCAAGATCCCAAGAAATATTTTTGCTAGGGAATTGCAGCCCATCCAGGGTTCTGGTAAGCACCATGGCCCTATCCGGGATTATAAAACCCCCCTCCAAACTGATTAATAAGGGGTTGGTTGGGAACCATAGGTGTAAAGGACGAAACATAAGAAACATATTGTCCGCCAGGTTGACCACTCCATCTAGGAGCATTAAGACCAAAATTATATCGGGGGTGAAAAGGAGGTAGGCTTCCAACCGTAGGCGTCATTTGAGGAATATGAGCACTGCCAAATGAGAATGGAGTATGCGGAGGATCCATGCCCCCAAGTCCAATACTAGTAGGTGTATTAGACGTTGTAATGGAGGATGAAAATTGTGAGGTGAAATTCGACATACCATAATAAAAAGGTCTAGAGGTCGTAGGGATGGACTGAGTATTGTAGCCCAGCGAATGAAAAAGAGACCCAAAAGGGTTCATGACTATAGGTTGAGTATTAACTATAGTTCGGAAAAGAGTGATGATGGGAACCTCCAGCATTACAACCATGGTGGTTGAGGGTGTCCAAGGAGTACCATTGACTATAGTGGGTATGTGAGTCGAAGGACTCCCAATATTTTTCCGACTCGATTTAATACTCATACTTGTATGACCACAAGTCTGGTAGGTGGAGGTGTGTGTACCACGTTTGATAACTTTACTCATTTTACAAGGAAAAGAATCAATATGTGGTGATAACCTTAACAAATGGTGAGACCTGCAGGGAAGTTGGTTTGGCTGCATGATGACTCAAGAATTGAGATATAAAAGCAAATTCTAAGGCCAATTAATAATAAAAGAGCACACCAAAATAAACAAAAGGCCAATATTCACACAAACATGATAAAGTGGTTGAAAAGGGACTCCCTACCTAAATTAGGTATTCCTCGCCCAAGAGGGGCTTGAGACTCCCTGCCAAAGATCAGAGGTATCATAATCATTTATAAGGGCCCTCGTGGGCTTAACAACCAGTCCGTCAGATCCCCCCGGAGAGGTAATCCTCCATAAAGGTTGTGTGTTGTCCAACCCTTATTTGACCTAGGGTACTTGCAGAATAACCTCCAAAGGTAACCTATGTGGCTACCTATGTCAAGAAACTAAGCCACCACGATATAACCAATGCACAGGCAAAGATTCATAAGTCGGGTCCACTACACGAGTAGGGTAACAAAGCCTGAAATCTCAAAAGAATCGCCTCTCACAGAGGTAAAGGTACTAGAAAGACCCCCATATACGAATAGATCCCTAGAAATATCTCTGACGCTAAGAAGGTATTGGGGGGATATCCCCTCAACCAACCTCGTGCTTAACTCGGGTGTGAGCGGAGCCTCTTGACGTCACCAATTCTACAATGGATTTCACAACTCTCTTAGTCAGACACATATGTTAAGTTTAATATCCTTGGAGAAGTTTACTCACAAAATCCTATTCCAAGGCTCTAAATCTTAAGCTAGTTTGTGCACCCTGAAAAATAAAATCATTTCTAATCAATTTTAAATTTGTTAGCATTACTTTTAGTGGAATTTCTTACTCAAAAGGCACGGTCGTGAAACTAATGATGTTAGGACTCAACAAGTAAAATAAATGAATATGAATGAAATGCAAAGTCCTAACTTCAATTCCCAATAAATGATAAGCTTTTCAAAATGTAAATTTCAATTTAATTATGCAATTTCAAATAAGATGCAATCTTTCTATACATGTACTAAGATCAATGACAAAAACCCAAAAGATCAAATTCCAACAAAGAAAAATGTATTTTTTTGTATTTTCAATATTAAAGAATGAAAATGCAAGGACTAAAAAACAACTTGATATAAAGACCCTACTGTATGTAAACAGAAACAAAACAAGTATAATATCAAGAAGCAAACACCCAGCCAAGGATGCAAGGAAAACCAATGAAAAGGATGACGAGAAAGAAACAATTGCCTGAAAATTCAACCAAAGAAAGGTTTCCTATCACTCTGCAAGCACTCAATAGTCATGACAGAGACCTAAGAAGAATCAACAACCATCAAAACTTACCCAACAAGCATCAAACTCAACAATCAAGCAAACAAGGATTATGTATGTGAATGCTCAGAAGACAACTGCATATATACGCATCCTACAGAATGATAGCTCGTGTATGCACGTGATTTTCAGGGAAAAAACTGTGTATATGTATTGAAACAATGTCGGGTTAAGGATAAGGCCAAGAAAATTAGACTCAAAATGAATAGATGCTGTCAAGAAATCAAACGAAAAGAAACTCAAGATAACCGAGAGAAATCAAAGAGAAAAACACTCCAAACCTCGAAAAGAAGATTCAATCCTCGATATGGTCGCCAATTCTGTTACGAGGAAAATCATTTTATGGCATGGGGTAAACCACAACAAATGAAAATGTATGTAGAAATCAACTCTAATCTCAAGTATTCTATATAAAAAAATATGCTAAAAAGACAAGATAAAGAGCCTACCTTGTCCAGACGTTCGATGAAGTCCATCGTTGAGCACTTAACTCAAAGAAATACACCTGCAACTTGTCCTCAACAACCAAAATATGCAAGCATATGGTGATAATATATAAAGTTAGCACATATAATATCAAAATCCATCAATATTCATAACAAATACGCCCATGGAATAACAATTCATATATTTTCAAGACATTAATTGGACGATAAAAGAGTATTTCTATGAAAATGTAATCAACATAAGTGTATGAATGACAAACTTCTATGTCGACACGTTTGAAACCGAGAAACTAAGTCCCTTCCAGCTGGGCCTCCACCACTTCAATCCTTCGCCAAAGGAAAGCTCATATAAGAGAGATAATGAATTTCTCCTTCAAATAGGGAAGAGCTTGGAGGTTGAAAAATGTGTTCAGACTTAAAATGACAAAGGGATGCAACTCAATATGAAGTGAATAATTTCTCCAGAGAAACTTTTCTCTCAAAGTTGAATTCTTCTCCTCTTTCCATCGTTTGGAAAACGCCCATTTATAGCCTTCAAATGGAATTGAAGGGATGATTTAGAACGTTTCTAGTATATGGAAGGTCAAGGATCATGGATCATGTGACGTGACATGGAAACCTGACACCATTTTTTTAATTTTGAGCACAAAGCCCTATGTACGTGGGATGTAATGGTGAAACTTGCATATACGCATGTTGTATAGCTGTTAGGGAACGTATGTGTGGAAAAATACATTTTTTTGTCTCAGGGAATTGCAAAAGGGGACTTCAAGTCTACATAGGGAAATGGAAAAGACCTTCTGATCAAGTTGCATGGGGCGAGGAAAATCTTTCTATAACATGAGTGGATGGTTTTATGGTGAAATAAAATGCATATGTAACTATGCTAATGTTGAAATAAACCTACTTTATTATATCCTATCTAGGAGCACCAAAGTTAATAGATGAATAGATAAAAGTGTCAGTAATCCCTACATATATCCTTTATTTAAATAGTTGTTAGAGAGGAAAGCAATGATCATTAACACATATATGAATGAATAAATGACATGATAAGTCATAAACCCTAATTCACGCATATAAATCTGCTCATCATCTCATAACAATCCATTAAAAGAGAACGGTAGTAACTACAAAGACTAACTATTCAAAACAAAACAAGTCTAGTTACGAAAAAGACAACTCTTACAGCACTTTGGAACAACCAAAATTTACTTTAAGAAGTTCAAAGAAAAATACTACAAGGAAGCACAACGATTCTCTCTATCAAAATGACCATGAGGGATTCTCAATATTGTTTGCAATAAAAATAGTTTTCCTCCAAAATTACAAAGTTGAAGAGCCTCTTCAAAATGGGTGCTCGGTGGTATTTATATCCCTACTTATTAACAACTTCATGTGACTTCTTGAATTCCTCAAGAAGGTTACAAGACTCTTCATTTTCCATTTTCAGTTTTCTATTAGTTTACATAAAGATAAAAAATAAATGGTGAGGAGATACAAATTTGAATTTCATCATAAGATATTTTATTGGGTTTTGTCTCTTATGTAGAATCCCAGAGTTCATGATATCCTGAAATATAGATGATTTTGCGCTAAAGTAGGGTCTCTAGGGTGACCTCATGAGTTGTTGAGTTCTAAGAAAGGGTATTCATGTCCCTAGTTAAATTAACCATGAAACCATGGATCATGTTCTAAGCTATTGTAGGTATTACAAGATAATCATTCATTAAGTCGATCATCACTTTGGATGGGGTCCTGGCATTGATCTATATTTATTTCATGTTTTCTTCCAACTCTGTGAAGCCTTTCTTATCAAATTTCAGTTGTCCTGGCTCTTCTATTTCGGGTAAATGGCATTTAAAGGTTAGGATAAGAGCTACTTTGTGGAGTTTGGCACATATAGCGAGTGAATTCTTTAACTCCTTCTGGAGCTTCTCCCTGACTTGTTGGAAATTATCGAGGGCTATATAGTTAAGCTTAGCTTACCAATTGGTCATTTGTGGCAAGTCTTGTGGGGCAAATGGGTTTTACGTTATCCATTGTTTCATCTTGTTTAGTCCAACTCTAATTGTGGAAAATTTTGTGTTCTTGGTTTGTGCCTTATTGAGTTGAGCCATGATTTGGGTAGCTTTCCTCTAGAATCTCTGCAATCCTACATACATGTTTTTTCCAGGTTATGGAGTTCCTTTCTGACTTCTTCTACACAAGCCATGAACTCTTGAATGTTGTTATGATCACTTTATAGTGTTGTAATTCTTTCTCTAGTGACCTTATTCTTTCTTTCTTCTATTAGATGTCACACATCATGTCTCTAAGGATTTTTTCTTATGTTTGCATGAAGGAAACGCCGACTAAAGAAATAGATAGAGGAATATATCTAACATTTTCTAATCACTGCTTCATTTGTTACTAATAAAGGGACCACTTCAGACAGGTAATTTCCTCGTTTTCTATAGAATAATCTGTCCTTAATCCTTGTCAAATATGAAGGAATTTAGGTTGGCCACCTTTCAGACCTTTGATAGTGTGTATGTTGCCAGCCCCAATTCTCCTAAGGAAAATTGTCCTCTAGTGAGGGGAATGTTCATCAATGATCCTGGAATATCCATGTCCATGGGGTCCAAGCCCTGCTCTTCCTCCTGCTTTTTCCTTGACAATTCTTCTTCTTTATTTCATTAATCCTTTGTTGATATTGATGCTTGTTGTTCTCCTTCAGTTGTTATTGTTATTGATTGTTGTTTTTTAATATTGGGTTCCTCCTCTTTTCTCTTCTTTTGTGCTTTGGATTTTGCTTTAGTTTCTTCTATTAATTTTTCCTTTTCCTCTTCTTCTCTTTGTTCCTTCTCCTTTTCTTCCTTTTATTTCCTTTGTTTCTATATCATTGTTTTTATTGCTTCCTCATCTTTTCTTTTCTATTCTACCTCCTCTTTTATTTTTTGTTTTGTCTCCTCTTTTGCATGGTCTTCTTCCTCTTGTTTCTTCTTTTAAGATTCTCTATCTCTTTGTTCATATTCTAATCTACGTCCCTTTTGTGGCTTGCCTCTTCTTCTAAATATCACATCATGATAGGTTCTAGATCTGCAGTGAATCTATTCTTCTTCCTAGACATTTGTCATGTAACTCCACCTATATTTTTGGTTCCTATAGTGGTTGTTGATAATTTTCAAAGGGTCATGCCTTTAGAATATCTCTTCACCGAAGTGGAAAGAGGCCAATGTGTTCAATTTATTCTATTCTTCTTTGATGTCCTTGAATGAGTATGAGCCAACCCATAGTGGCACACTATATTGGCTTTTTAATATTGTTTTTTTAATATTGGCTTTCATGATTGTTGTTTGAATGAGTATGAACCAACCTATCCTGGATGAAATTTGGGAGCATATGGGGAGATTTGGTGGTTCCATACACCTTGGTATATGTGCCATATTCAAGGAGGCAACAATCACCTACTCTCTGTAAATGTCCTAAGCATTATTCATCATACAAGGTGAATGAGAACAAAATAGGAGTTGATAGAGAGGAATTGGGAAATTTTTGCATATTTTCTAGTATTCAATGCAATACTAATGATCATATGACACTTTGTAGTAAATATGAATTGGGGGGTCATTTGGTTTCCATGCCCATCCCATCTGAGGATATGCATGAATCATACACATGATATCGAGAAGATATGATGACATGTGAAAGCTAGGAATTTTTACTATAGCCACATGCTTTGTTGCGACGCGTGTCTGTTCTAAAGTTGAGGACAATATGTCTACGCAATTGAAATTTGATCCAGTTGATGTGACATAGTGAAGAAGGGGAAGCCATGATATTTTTAACTTTTGGGCTTCGGGCTCCTTGTATATCCTAAATAACATCATTATTGCATATTGATATGGTAGCTTGAGTGAATTTGTAGGATGTTTGTTAGAGGGCCTAGTATTGAAATGCTTTCCTATTTTGTACCAGCTCTTTATGAGATCCCTAGAGTTGTGAGGGAAAATCTTCACCAGGTCTTCGTCTAATTCCTTTTCCCCTTCATCTATATGGTATAAGGAGGTGAATACTAAATCTTGGAAGGAGGTTATTGGATGGCCTTTAGCATTCATTATATATATGTTATCTAGGTTGGCATCCTTCACTATCCATGAGATGGCCTCTACACAGATAAAACTTGTTGCATGGGTTGCAACCTTATACAAGTTAGACTTTTGGACAACTGAGAGGGGGGGGGTGAATCAGTTGTTACCGTGCTTAAACAATTATGATTATTTTAAATTATTTGTAGAGAAATTAATGAAAATCACAATAAAGCAGGGAAGTAAGCAATAGAACATTCAACATCATTGTCACATATGAAATCTACAGAGACAACTATTTCTTGAGGAAACCCATAAAGGGTAAAAAAATCTTCTTCTTTATATGATAAGTAATCTTTACATTCTGTACAGTATCATACATATGAGCTCCAACTCATTATGAGGCTACAACCTCTGTATTGGAAGCTACAACTTGCTGAGAGAACCAACTCTCTATTTTCTCTATCAGCTACTAGAAGGAAGCACCAACTCCCTGGTTTCTCTAGCACCACTAGAAGGAAGCACCAACTCCCTAAATGTTCCAGCTCCAACTGGATGGAAGCACCAACTTCCAGTCACACAGGCACCAACCTGTACAATAGAGAACAACATTTCTCCCTTGCACCACCCTGCCACCCTGGTTTCTCTGGCTGCAACCAAATGGAAGCAACAACTCCCTGTGTTCAAGCACCCACTTGTACCTCTGAGGACAACAGTCCTTCCTAGCACCTCCCCACCACCCTGAATTTTTTTTTTCTATATATACGTTTATCACAGTGATACCATATTTATCATTGGCTTACCAAGCTTATCATTATTCTGCTATGTTGATTTGTTCTCTTGTATCAGTATCTCTCTTTCTTCATCTTCTTGCGATTTCTGATCTTTTGTTTTTCTCTACAAGAGCACCTCAACCTTCCTTTAGTGTCTCACTACCTTGATGCACACCTCCTTGCACTTTCTATGCTTCTGCCTTTTATGCTTTGTGTGCCATTTGCATTCAATGCACCATTCCTCTTCTCTGTATTCCAGCTGTTGCACAGTCCTCCTTCTACACTCCAGAATCCCTCTCAACAATAACAACCCTTATCTCTTCTTTGTTCTTCATTCTGATAGTCTCTGTGCATCTTCTGCATGCCCTCTCAACAATGTTTCTGTATTCTTTCCCCATGTTGAGTGCTCTACCTGATCATCATTGCAACTCTTCAGCTTCTCTGGCTGTTCCACCCATGTGTCCATCATCACTAGGTGTTATGCCGAGATTCCTTAGCCTCTGTTGCAGTTGATACTCGTTGTCTTCTCTATCACAGTCAAGCTCATCCTCTCTATTGCAGTTACAAGCTTCAATGCTCTTCCATCTGTCAATCGCCTCTATGACCAATCTTCATTCCACTGGCAGATTCCTTGAGACTCTTCAGCTCCTCTAGCACTTACATAGAAGTATCTTTGAGTCCTCTAGCATAAACCATTAGTGGTTTCTAACAGTTACAATGCAAACCTTGAAATGGATCCTAGCTATGCTAGCTCCTTCCACTTACGTGACCACTGGCTACATCGACATTTCAGAATTTTGGCATTCAACATTTCAAATTTCTTGTGGTAAAGAGTTATCTTGACGCTCCATGTCATGATCCCTGAAACTCCAAAAAAGGATCTTAGCTAGACTAGCTTTAATAATTTCGACATTTCTCATTTCGCTATTTCACAATTTCGCATGTCGTGAACTCCTGTTGCAAGTCACTCTGACTCTTCCAACTCTTGTTCCCCGAAACTCTGAAAAGTTATCTTATCTGGACTAGCTTTGATCATTTCGGCATTTCCCATTTCGCGATTTCGCATGTTGTGAACTCCTGTTCCGATTCACTCTGACTCTTCCAACTCCCGATCCCTGAAACTCTGAAAAGGGAGCTCATCTCTTTGAGCTCTTCTCTACAGCTCTTTGACGATGTGACCACCAGTGGTGACCAAGCCTTTTTCAAAATTTCATTTCACAATTTCGTGTTTCGGCACTTCGGGACTTCTATGATGAAGAGTCTCGGGTGTTGATTCCTCCATCTCCCGGTATCCGAAACTGTCTTCCTACTTTCGGGATTTCAGCGTTTCGCATTTCATGATTTTGAGACTCCTGATGATGAAGAGTCTTAACTCTTCCAACTCCCGGTATCCAAAACTGTCCTCCTTCTTCCGCGATTTTGACGTTTCACATTTCATGATTCCGAGACTCCTGATGATGAAGAGTCTTGACTCTTCCAACTCCCGGTATCCAAAACTGCAAAATGGAGTCATTTCCCGGTCTGCGAGACCCTTTGTTTATGTGCCTATTTCAGGATTTCGGCGTTTCGCATTTTTTCGTTTCAACATTTCGGCACTCCTGTGGTGAAGTGTTTCGACACTTCAACTCCTGGTATTTGGGACTCCGAAATGGAGTTATTTCCCGGTCTGCAAAACTCTTGTTGATGTGCCTCTTTCAGAATTTCGGGATTTCGGATTTTGCAACTCCGGGACTCCTGTGTTGAAGAGTCTCGACTCTTGACTTCTCAATATCCCGGTATCCGAAACTCCAAAATGGATTCGGATCAATGTATTCTGGTGTTTCGGCATTATTTTCATGAGTTGCTTCCTTGACTCCTCCAATGCTCGGTATCCAAAACTCCGAAATGGAGTTTACGCTTCTGATCTTTCCATGCAATTATCCCTGTGCTGCTGATATTCCTTGCCTGCCTGTTTGCCATCAAATGAACAAGCACACTCTTGCACTGTGTGCGACTCTACGCTAATCCTCCTGAGCTTACGTTTTCCCTGTTTCGCCATCACTGCATACTATGATCTTGCCATCAATGACAAGCACACCTGCCTGTAAACATGCCAACAATATCCCCCTTTGGCATTGATGGCAAACCTAAATGACTGCGCTAATATGTTTGGACCTCCAACTCTAGCATTCAATCCAGACCACTCCTTTTATCCCCCTTTGACATCAATGTCAAAGAAAACATGCTCCCCCTGAGTTGTTGCAATATTTTTAGGAGGTATCAGATATTCAATCAATATAAAGCTCCCCCTAATAGGATGGACTCTCTTAGGTGTGAGACGGGATGACACCCAACTTCTGTCGGAGATATTCAAATGGTGTCTTGGCTAGGGGTTTAGTAAATATGTCTTCAATTTGTTCTGTGGTTGGAATGTAATGGACCTGAACAACCTGATTGGTGACCTACTCTCTCAGAAAATGGTATTTTATGGGAATATGCTTGGTCTTGGAGTGGAATACAAGATTCTTAGACACATTAATGGCACTAGTGTTATCACAATGAATTGGGATCGGTGCTACGTATTTTACCTCCAATTCTGCAAGTGTCTGAATCATCCATAATACCTGAGTGCAACAGGTAGCAACAACAATGTACTCTGCATCTGCAGTCAATAAAGAAATGGAACCTTTCTTTTTACTAATCCATGCTACTAATGAGTCACCCAGGAAGAATTCTCCTCCACTGGTGCTTTTTCTCTCATCAACACAGTTTGCCCAATCTGCATCTGAATAATAAGTTAACTGAAAATTCTGATTTCTGGGATACCACAGAACATAAGTCATTGTTTCTTTCAAATACCTGAATATCCTTTTGACAGATTGAAAATGACTCTGTTTAGGTGCAAACTGATATCTTCCTACCATTCCAACAACATGCATTATGTCTGGGTGAGACGTTGTGATGTACAATAGGTTGCCTATCATTGACATATATGAACTTTGATCAACATTAGGTGAGTCATCATCCATGATTAATTTGCATCCAGTAACCATAGGTGTACCCATAGGTTTAAAATCTTCCATTTGAAACCTTTTCAACATTTCTCTTACATATTTTTCTTGAGAAATGAACATCCCTTCAGACCTCTGAGTAATTTGCAGACCAAGAAAAAATGGCAGTTCACCTATCATAGACATTTCAAACTCAAACTCCATGGCAGAAGAAAACCATTGTACCAATGGATCCTTATTACATTTGAAGATGATGTCATCTACATAGACCAACACAATGAGCAAATCATTACCCTCTGTTTTGATATATAGATTGTTGTTTACTGTTCCTCTCTTGAACCCTTTGTCTTTGAGATACGTATCCAGTCTGCGATACTAGGCACGAGGGGATTTTTTTAACCCATATAAAGATTTCTTCAACTTTCATACTAAGTCAGGGTTATCAGACAGTTCGAAACCCTCTGGTTGTTCCATATAGACTTCTTCATTTAAATCTCCATTTAGAAAGGCTGACTTGACATCCACTTGATAGAATTTAAACCTTTTATGACAAGCACAGGCAAGAAATATTATGATAGCTTCTAATCTTGCTACGGGGGCAAAAGTTTCATCAAAATCCAGTCCTTCTATTTGAGCATAGCCTTTACAGACCAATATTGCTTTGTTCCTGACAACTTGTCCCTTCTCATTCAACTTATTCTTAAAGATCCATTTGGAACCAATAATATTTTTACCTTCAGGTCTATGAACCATCTCCCACGTATTGTTTTTCTCAATCTGATCAAGTTCATCATTCATTGCTTTAACCCAATGGTCATCTTTTCTAGATTCATTAAAATTCTTGGGTTCCAGTATGGATATGAAAGCTATATGTGATTTCTCGGTATTTTTTATTATCTTTCTCCTGGTTTGTACACCTTTGTCTTTTTACACCTTTGTCTTTTTCACCAATTATCTGACTTGCAAGATGATTCTTTTGAGTGATTCTGGAGGAGGAATTTGAAGTTGCCCACTGATTTGAGTCTGTCTGAGTATCTGTGTCTTCATCTGATTCATAATCTTCATTTTTTGATTCTTGGACCTGTTCATCTTCATCTTTAGTTGTGTCCTCTGTAGAAGACTCATTATTGTACACCTCTCTTGCTGGGATTCCTTCATCAACTTTTACGTCAATACATTCAACCATTTTATGCAGCCTCTTATTATAGCATCTGTATCCTTTATTGTTTGTAGCATATCCTAAGAAGATACCTTCATCAGCTCTGTCATCATATTTTCCAAGGTTCTCATCATTATTCTTTATGTACCATTTACTCCCAAAGACTTTGAAGTGTTTGATTGAAGCAGGTCTCCCATACCACAATTCATAAGGTGTCTTGTCACTTTGTGGTCTGAGGTGGGATTTGTTAAGAAAATGGACTGATGTGTGTATTTCTTCTACCCAATAGGTTTGACCAATGTTCTTCTCATTCATCATTGACCTGGCCATTTGCTGCACTGTTCTGTTTTTCCTCTCAACTACTCCATTTTTTTGTGGAGTTCTTGGGATTTTGTATTCTCTCTTGATCCCATGCTTATCACATAATTCCTTGAAATCACTTGACATAAATTCTCCTCCTCTGTCTGATCTTACTGCCTTTAACCTCTTGCCTATTTGATTCTCAGTTAAAGCCTTAAATATTTTAAATTTCTCAAATGCTTCAACTTTTTCCTTGAGAAAGGCAACCCAAGTAAGTCTGGAGTAATCATCAATAATTAGCATGAAGTAGTTTTCTCTCCCTGTGCCTTCCTGTCTTGATGGTCCACATAAATCCATATGAACTAGTTGGAGTGGTTTCTCTATTGAAGTAAATCTCTTGGACTTAAACGGTGTCCTGGTTAGATTTCCTACTTGGTAGGGTTTACACATAGAATCTTGGGGCTTTGATATTCTCGGAAGATCTTTTATTGCCTCGAGATTTTTGAGCTTGATTAAGTTGTCAAAGTTTAGATGTCCAAGCCTCCTATGCCATAACCAACTTTCATCATGTTTTCTTAGATGACACTCTTCTCTATCTTCTTTCAGCACATATACATTATTTTCTGTCCTTGTGCCCTTGGCCACCACTTGCCTTGAGTTTATAGACTTTATCTTGCAGTCCTTGGATGTGAACACCACTTCACATCCTTTGTCACACATTTGACTTACACTGAGCATATTATGTTTCAACCCATCTACAAGTAGAACATCTTGGGATTTTCCTTTTCCATTACTTAAACTCACCATCCCTTTACCCCTTATTTTACCTGGACCATCATTTCCAAAGGTTACATTTCCTGATTTGCTTTCACTTAGAGATAGAAACTTACCTTTGTCTCCTGTCATATGTTTGGAGCATCCAATGTCTATATACCGAGGTTTTGTTTGTCTTTGAGATGAAAACACTAATCCACACTTGTCACTTTCTTTCTTCTTCCAAACCTTGACATTTTCAGCAGGGGAATTCAAATCTGGTTCATAGTTCCTTAAGTGGCAATCAACAGATTTATGTCCATAGTTATGACAGATGTAACATTCTGGTTCATTGAATAAAGGATCATAACGATTGTTATGCTTAACATGTGTCCTTTTCCCATCCATCAAGTGATTTGCAGTCTGTGGTGGTTTGTTACTTGGTTGTCTCATTCTTTGTTGTGGCAGATATCTATACCTTGAATGTCTTGATTGCTCATAATTTAATTTTAAAGAACAGTTTACAACTTTATGACCAAAGTTAGAACAAAAGAAACAATATCCATAAAAAAAACGTTGTTACCTGGAAAATGGTTGTCTTCTTTGAACAGGTCAATTTCTTCCATGCTAATGATTTCCTTGAGCAGGGAGTGAATTATTTATTTTTTCTACAGATTCAGTCTTGGCACCTTTTTCTTTACTCCTCCTAGGCATCTGATTGTCTTCCTCTGTTTCTGTAGGTTTGTTGTTGTCATTGGTTGTAGATTTGACAAATTTGATGGATTCTTTGTTTCTTGGCTGACCACTACTTGATCCCTCTTCATAACCTAAACCAGTTTTTAGCTTTGGATTCCTTTGCTGATTTAGAATGGTGGCTAATCCTTATGAGGCTTTGATACTTGACAGATTCTGATGATACAAGGCTTGAAACTTCTCCAACTCTTTCCTAGTTTTCACTACTTCTTCTTCCAGAGCTTTACATCTTTCCTTCCTTTCTGATAACTATTGTTTCAGAATGTCCTCAATTTTCTTTGCCTCTTCTAATTCTACTTTTAGCAGGGAAAAATCTTCATCAGGTTGTTTGCTGTCTTTCACGAACTATATCAACAATTGTTTTTGCTTTCTGTTCTTAATTCTGAGTCTGTCAATCTCTTCCAATGCACTGATTAGTTCTCCTTCCATATCAACCACAACTTCTTCTTCATTAGCATCACTTCCTGTTCTTTTATTATCATAATCCTCTTTGGCCATAAGTATAAAGTCATTTAGTTTATCTTCAATAGAGGAGTCATTGTCTTCATCATCTGAAGGATCATCATCATTGTTTACACAAAGAATTTTCTTCTTAAAATTATTGTCTTTAAATAAATTTATGATTTTGTGCTTCTCCTCATCATCACATGTCTGATCCTTTCCTTTGTGAGGACATTTATTTGAAAAATGACCTATCTTACCACAATTGAAACATATGAAAGGCAGTTTACCTTTGTATTTTCCTGATCTCTTCTTCAGTCTCTTCACAAATTTTTCTTCAATTTCATCAGCCTTAGAATCCTCATTCTTGTCTGCTTTAAATGATGCTTCTTTGGAGGTGGGTCTATATTTAACTATTCTCATTTCATATGCAGTCAATATTCCTAGAAGTTGATCAAACTCCAAGGTTTTTATATGATTAAGTTATTCTATATAAAAAACCTTCGGGTTGAACCTATCTGGTAGAGATCTCAAAATTTTCTGAACTAAAGAAGGTTCCTCAATTTTTTCACCAAGTGCTTTCATTGCATTTACCAGTTCTTCAACTCTTAGAAAGTATTTTCCAACAGTTTCATCTTCTTTCATATTCAACTATTCAAACTGTACTCTATAGATTTGAAGCTTGGCGTCCTTTACGTTCTCATTACCTTCATAACTGCTAATGAGTTTGTCCCACATTTCTTTGGCAGTTCCTAGGTGCATAAATTTTACGAATTTTGCTTCTACAAGCCCACTCAAGATAGCATTCATAGCCTTAGCGTTGAAGCTAAATTCTAGCTTGTCATCCTTATTGGCTAGTACAACTGGCTTTACATAACCAGTATCTACCACATCCCAGACATCTACACCTAAATCCATTATGTAAGTTCTCATTCTAACTTTCCAGAAGGCAAAGTTTGTTCCATTGAACAAAGGGGCCTTATTGGTTGAATTTCCTTCATGGCTTGACATGTTTAAGCTCTAGGATCTACCCTTAGATAAAAGGGGCTGACTCTGATACCAATTGTTGGACAAATGAGAGGGGGGGTGAATCAGTTGTTACCGTGCTTAAATAATTATGCTTATTTTAAATTCTTTGCAAAGCACTTAATGACAATCACAATAATGCAGGGAAGCAAACAATAGAACATTCAACATCATTGTCACATATGAAATCTACAGAGACAGATATTTCTTGAGGAAACCTATAAAGGGTAAAAATATCTTCTTCTTTATATGATAAGCAATATTTACATTCTGTACATTATCATACATATGATCTCCAGCTCATTGTGAGGCTACAACCTCTGTATTGCAAGCTGCAACTTGCTGAGAGCACCAACTCTTTCTTTTCTCTAGCACCTACTAGAAAGAATCACCAACTCCTTGGTTTCTCTAGCACCCACTAGGAGGAAGCACCAACTCCCTAAATGTCCTAGCTCTAACTGGATGGAAGCACTAACTTCCAGTCACACAGGCACCAACCTGTACAATAGAGAACAACAGTTCTCCTTTGCACCACCCTGCCACCCTGGTTTCTCTGGCTGCAACCAGATGGAAGCTACAAATCCCTGTGTTCAAGCACCCACTTGAACCTCTAAGGACAACAGTCCTCCCTAGCACCTCCCCACCACCCTGAAATATAAAGTTTTCTATATATAATTTTATCACAGTGATATCATATTTATGATTGGCTTACCAGGCTTATCATTGTTCTGCTATGCTGAGTTGTTCTCTTGTATCAATGTCTCTCTGTTTGCATCTTCTTTCGATTTCTGATCTTCTGTTTTTCTCTACAAGAGAACCTCATCCTTCCTTTAGTGTCTCACTGTCTTGTTGCACACCTCCTTGAGCTTTCTATGCTTCTTCCTTTTATGCTCCGTGTCCCATTTGCATTTAATGCACCATTCCTCTTCTTTGTATTCTAGCTATTGCACACTCCTCCTTCTACACTCTAGAATCCCTCTCAACAACATCAACCCTTATCTCTTCTTTGTTCTTCATTCTTATAGTCTTTTTGCATCTTCTGCATGCCCCCTCAACAATGTTTCTGCATTCTCTCCCCATGTCAAGTGCTCTGCCTGGTCATCATTGCAACTCTTCAGCTTCTCTGGCTGTTCCACCCATGTGTCCATCATCACTAAGTTTTATGCCAAGATTCCTTAGCTTGTAATGAAGTTGAGACTCTTCGTCTTCTCTGTCATAGTTGAGCTCATCCTCTCTGTTGCAGTTATATGCTTCAACACTCTTCCATCTGTCAATCGCCTCTATGACCAGTCTTCATTCCACTGGCAGATTCCTTGAGAGTCTTCAGCTCCTCTGGCACTTTCATAGAAGTATATTCGATTCCTCTGGAAAAAACCATCAGTGGTTTCTAGCAGTTACAGTGAAAACCTTGAAATGGATCCTAGCTATGCTATCTCCTTCCACTTACGTGACCACCGAAGGTGACCACTCGCTACATTGACATTTCATAATTTTAGCTTTCCTGTGGTAAAGAGTTATCTTGACGTTCCATTTCGTGATCCCTGAAACTCTGAAAAAGGAGCTTAGCTGGACTAGCTTTGATCATTTCGACATTTCACATTTCGCTATTTCACGATTTTGCATGTCGCGAACTCCTATTGTAAGTCACTCTGACTCTTCCAACTCCCGATCCCCGAAACTTCGAAAAGGGATTTTATATAGACTAGCTTTGATCATTTCAGCATTTTGCATTTCGCTATTTTGCGATTTCCCATGTCGCAAACTCCTGTTGCGAGTCACTCTGACTCTTCCAACTCTCGATCCATGAAACTCCAAAAAGGGAGCTTATCTCTTCGAGCTCTTCTCTACAACTCTTCGACGATGTGAACACCGGTGGTGACCAGGCCTTATTCAAAACTGCATTTCACAATTTCGCGTTTCGGCACTTCGGGACTCCTATGATGAAGAGTCTCGGGTCTTGATTCCTCCATCTCTCGGTATTCGAAACTGTCCTCCTGCTTTCGAGATTTTGACATTTTGTGATTCTGGGATTCCTGATGATGAAGAGTCTTGACTCTTCCAACTCCTGGTATCTGAAACTGTCCTCCTTCTTCTGGGATTTTGATGTTTCACATTTAGCGATTCTGGGACTCCTGATGATGAAGAATCTTGACTCTTCCAACTCCCAGTATCCGAAACTCCGAAATGGAGTTATTTCCTGGTCTGCAAAACTCTTTGTTTATGTGCCTATTTCAGGATTTCGGCATTTTGCATTTCACTGTTTCGAAATTTCAGCACTCTTGTGGTGAAGTGTTTCGACACTTCAACTACCGGTATCCGGGACTCCAAAATGGAGTTATTTCCCAGTCTACAAAACTCTTTTTGATGTGCCTCTTTCAGGATTTCGGGATTCCGGATTTCGCAACTCCGGGACTCCTATGTTGAAGAGTCTCGACTCTTGACTTCTCAATCTCCTGATATCCGAAACTCTGAAATGGAGTCGGATCAATGTATTCCGGTGTTTCACATTTCACCATTTCGACATTCTTGTCCTGAGTCGCTTCCTTGACTTCTCCAATGCCTGGTATTTGAAACTATGAAATGGATTTTACGCTTCTGATCTTTCCATGCAATTATCCCTGTGTTGGCGTTCGGAAGTCACTCCTGGATTGCTAGCAGGAGCAGAGCCCGAAGCCCATCAGATTTAATGTCACGGTTTGTTTTAGAGGGTGATCAAACGGAAGGAAACTCAGAATCGTATCGCATCAGCTCAGAAACCAGACCAAGCATGCATGGGCGAATGAGGTCTTGCGTACACTCCAAACAACGAGTTGCAATAAAAGGCGAGTAGGTGGAAGAGTCGCGCGAGAAGATCGCTATGATCTATTACATACATCCGGTATGCAACAGATTAAAGAGGAAATGAGCTCAAACGCAAAATCCTTTTACATTCAAACACATAAAAACCAGAGGGCACGACAACCCCACAACAAATCCTTTGCTGCAACAGTTGCACTACTGTGAATCCTCAAGCAATAGATGAAACAGAGATGGAAAAGAGAGAGAGAACTGTTTGTCATATACCAGGAAATCTCAAACACAGAGGCATAACAAGGAACCAGAGAATGGCTGAAAACAATATATTCGGGAGCTTAGCTCTACCATCGATAGATAC
>JASDQU010010097.1:237767-250366 GCA_032191745.1 Picea mariana | reverse complement strand
GATTATCGATAAGATTGGTAACAATGCCTTTCGTTTAGATTTTCCTCCTTATATGCAAATGTATGCAGTTGTTAATGTTGAGAATTTGAAGTTGTATGAGCCTCCATTGATTGATGATCATGGAGAGCATGTTCAGATTCCTTCTATAGATGATTTTTCCCCAAAATATCTTATAGAACTGCATGAAGACACCATTCTTGATAGGAGAATGCGAACTTCAAAACGAGGAAATGTGGAATATCTTTGAGTTGGTCTTAAAGGAACAAATCCAAGAAAATCCAAGTGGATTGAGGTTGGAAGGGTGAGGGAACTGTACCCTCATCTTCAAATAGACTGAAAATAGTATTTTGGAGGTCCAAAAGCTTTCCAATGGGGAGGTGTGATCAGGGGATCAAATTTTGTTCAAAAATTCAAAGTGCTTGGAATCGCTTCAAATCGGATGAGAGCGTAGGCCTCGTCGTTGCGAACCCAACACAACTCATTTGGGTTTAAACGGATGTCGGGAGCGAGAGATATCACGTTCTGTTCAAAATGGCAAACAGGCAAAAAAATGATGCTGACTGTATAGTCCGTACAGTCCGTACGGACGATGACGTGGCAGACCGTACGCTGATGTGGCAAACATTTATTGGACAGATGGCATATGATGTGTTTTGGCAGCGAATGGGAATGCGACACGTGGCCCAATCAAAGGCCGCCATGTGTCACTTGTTTATTTGTGAAAACCTTTGCACTCAGCAGGAGTCGACCCTGTGACCTCCGGGGGCAAGGTAAAGCTTTGGGAAAGGCTGCCCAATTGGCGCGACCACACATGTTCCTTGTTATATATGTTCCAAATATTATATTTAACATTGTTATAATGTGCATTTGGGCGTGGGTCGGGGACTGTTGTATTGTATGCGACTAGTGCTACGGTGGTTACCACCGTAACCATATATTATAACCATTTGTTATATGTGTGCGGTTTGGCATACCATGTGACCACTATACCAATGCGCGCAGGTTTGACATACAGTTTTGACGGTTGTTAAACATTAGCCCTGTTGTGTGTTGGCGCGCGGTCATATGACTGCCATGTGCCCACGGGCCTTGGTAGTTAGGGCCAGCGCGTAAACGGTTTGACAGTTTGGACCGGTGGTGCGGTTTCACCCGGTTCCAAGTTTTCACGCTTTAAATTGCGTGTGGGCTAGGTTGAGCCAGAGGAGGTGCACTTTGTAGATCCAGAGACAGCAAGCTTGAAGGGGAGACTTCAAGGAAGTCTATCTTCTTCATTTTTTGGCCAAACGAGGTGCCGAAAAAGCCCAACTAGGGGTTTTTGGAAATTCTGAAGCCATTGGAGCAGTTTACTGGTCATTTTGAGCATTGTAAAGCACATTTTTTAGCACTTTGAGCAAATAATACAAATGATCCATTGGAAGTTGGACCAGGAGATGTAGCCCAAGAGAGGGGTGAACTCCTTTATCATTTGCTGTGTTATGTGTTTTCTGTTCATTGATTATGCTGATGTTTATATGCATCTTGAATGAGTAAATCCTATTAAAGATGTGTTTGCAAAGTTGATCCATTTGCTTTTAACACATAAAATTTAACTTGCAAATATTTTCAAGTATACAAGTCTTCTTCATTTTTAGATCACACGTGAAAGACACACAGGGTCGTTGGTTCGTGAACATGTTCCTCGTTCGATTTCTTCCAAATCATGAAGCTCCTTCTTTGTACCTCGTGTTGATTGATGATAGATGCCTTAATGCTCTGCTTTCAGCGGGTCTCATTCCATTGACTTCATCTCATCTATTCTGGAAACAGGACCTAGAGTCTTATGAGTACCTTAAGGCTTGCAATCATTAGTGGCAGGCTCTCTCGCCATCGACAGTTGGGAATACATCAATTTCTCCTAATTGATGGATTCTTCAGGTGTTCGACCCCGACTCATTTATTCACACTTGTAAGAATGTACTCGGTGCCTTGATACCTACTTTCATTATCGGTAGGTTGTCTTGAGTTTCTTAATGGTATACCTCAATGATCGGTAATCAAACGATGTCTCATTGTGTTCGACCTCAACTTCTTTATTCACATGATGTAGACTTGCACCCTTGGAAGATTGTGTAGAAGACTTAAAGACATCAGTATGTGGGTGAATCTTTCCCGAGTTGTTGCTTCCTTTTCATTGGACCAATACCTATATGACTTCAGTGATCATGGAAGATCAGATTGTAGTCCATTGTATACATATATCTTCACATTGTTTTTTAGACTGGTTCTACTAGGCCTTGTTCGTGAATATGACATCCTTTTGGCATGTAACCTCATTTATATGTGCCTATTCATGGCCACGAACAGTTGTTTGGTATATTTTCACATGGATTTGCAATGTAATTCTATTGGCAGCCATGCATGCAAAGTCAATGCATAATGTAATGAGCAACTAGTTCTTCTAGCTGGTTCCCCATCACTCCACTTCTAGGTTGTTTATAATGTATTTCGGCCATCGCAAATACTCCCCTGGCCTCACACATTAGGGGGCATCTGTTATAGCAATATTTGCCTCACCCTATGCAATCTTGCACATAAGGCCTTTTTCCATTTCCCTATGCAAACTTATCATCCCTGTTTTTTAATTTTAGATCTAAAAATACATATTTTTCCACATGTACGCACCTTTCCTACTATACAACATGTGTATATGCAAGCTTCTCCACTACAATCCGCGTACATCAGGATTTATGCCCAAAAATAAAAATTAATGTCGGGTTTCCATGTCACGGCATGAGATCTATGATCCTTGGCCTTCCATATACTGGAAACGTTCCAACTCGACCCTTCAGTTCCATTTGAAGGCTATAAATAGGCCAATTCCGAGCTATGGAAAAGAGGAGAAAGAATTCAATTTTGAGAGCAAAGTTACTATGGAGAAATTATTTACTTCATATTGAGTCTACATCCCTTTGTCCTTTAAGTCTGAACACAGTGTTTAGCCCCCAATCTCTTCCCTTATTGATTGAGAACCTCATTGTTTCTCTATTATGAGCTTGCCTTTGGTGGAGGATTTAAGTGGTGGAGGCCCAACTGGAAGGAACTTAGTTTCTCGGTTCTGAACCGTGCCAACACGAAAGTCTGTAACATTTTCACTTATGTTGATCATATATTAATAGAAATACTTTTTTCCCGTCCAATTGATATCTTGCAAATATTTGAATTATTGTTCCAAGGGTGTATTTGTCATGTTTATTAATGGATTATCACCATATTAACATCATTTATTATCACCATATGCTTTCTTTGCTTGGTTGTTGAGGACTAGTTGCAGGTATATTACTTTGGGTCAAGTGCTCAACGATGGACTTCATTGAACATCTGTGTGAGGTAGGCCTTTTTATCTTGTCTTTCTAGCACATTTATTTATATATCATACTTGAGAATAGAGTTGATTTCTGCAGTCATTTCCGTCTGTTGTGGTTTACCCTAGCCATAGAGATATTTTCCTTGTAACATCACTCCACCTGTCGACTAGGAAAAACCACCTTATCACTCAAGTTGTCATGCATTTCATTTCTTTGCTAATTAGGGAATGCCTCCACATGCATGTTAATTCACCACCCCCATTCACTACAACTTTTACACTATTTGTAATTTTGGCTTTGGTTACGACCCTAGTTTTCTACACTGTCTGTAATTTCTTTGTTGGGTGACCTATTAAACACAAGAATAGATTTAGGCATGTTAGGTTCCAGTCCATGTAATTCATATCGTAATTTTATCCAGAAGAATCAGTTGAGCTCCTTTTAGCAGATATATCTTTTCTCTTTGCAAGATTTGAAAGTGGATTGATCTCAGCCATAGGATTAGAAATAGCTTTATCCATCTGGGAACAATCAAGTCGAATACTATGGCAGTACAATTAACCAAGGAGAATATTTCCCAGTTCAAGGAGGCCTTCATCATAGGAGGGTTTGGGGTTTTATGTGTTTTTTGATTTGGTTGTTGGGTTGAGAGGATAATGGTTACAACGTTTTGTAGGGTGCATTACGACCAAGGAATTGGGGAGAATGATGCATTTCCTAGGACATAATCCAACAAAATTTGAGCTCCAAGACATGATCAATGAAGTTGATGTGTATGGGAATGAAACCATTGACTTCCCAAAAAATTCTCAACCTCATGGGCCGCAAAATGAATTTATCATAATTTTATTTTTAATCTTTCAATGCTTTTGATTCATCTATGCAGAGTTCTGAATTCACATGGTGCAATTACGACGTTTTCATTCATCTTCGTCGGGTTATGAATTCTAGTTCCGAATTACAATGGTGCAATTATCACTTTATCATGGAAAATTTTCATTAACATAGTACTATCTTTAATATGGGGAGGAAGTGATCCATGTGGCATTTTAACCTTAGACCTATGCCTTGAATGAGCTATGTCGCGAGATTTTGATTTTCTTTTTCTTCACATATTTTTTCATTTTGTATTTTTTTTATTTGCAGTACACCGATTCAAAAGACGAATTGGAGGCTTTTAAAGTGTTTGACAAGGACCAGGATGGCCTCATCTCTGATGCTGAGGTGAGTGGGTTTTATATTTATTTTACAAGCCAAAAATTGTTTTGTATGAATTTATAATGCTTTAGCTAGGTGACCTATTAAACACAAGAATTTATTATTTTGACATTGTACTTGGCCTCAATTGTTTATTCCATAATTATACTTTGAAAACCCTGATATGCCACCATTTTTATGGTTGAACTACCACCCTGTTAACAATACATATATGAGTTGATCTGATGCTTTAGGGTTGATGGCTTAAGTGTTTTCATTTGCAGCTTAGACATGTCATGACAAGTTTCAAGGAGAAGCTCATAGATGAGGAGGTTGATGTAATGATTAAGGAGGTTGACGTGGATGGTTATGGCCTAGTCAACTATGAGGACTTTGTGAGAATTATATTGGCGATGTGAACTGTAAAATACTTAATATTTACTTTTACTGCTCTCTATAGTTGGAGATATACCTAATTCTCTTGTCATTTGTTATTCAAATACACATTTAATTTCCTTGTCAAATTTATTGTCCATTTACTTTACCTTAATTTGAATGTAGTTAAATAAAGTAATGAAAGGAGAAATGGAGTACAGAGCCTGTGGCTACACGCTTATCTTATTATCTACATTAACTACTTTTGTGATTTTATTTGGTGATACCAAAGCACCAAATACTATAATAATGTAAAGATAATTGAACACCTCTGTTTTATTATTTTCATTTCCATACATAAATAATTGATGCAAACAAGCTTTTTCATTTTCATACATAACTAGTAATTTAGTCTTACTAAGAATTTAATCATACATAAGTAAATATTTGGCCATGAAATTAAATTTTCTTAAAGAGTTATTTTCATATTTTATTTATATAAAAATATATTTCATGGAAGTATATCTTTAAGCTTTAGTTATTTATTTTTATTTTTTCATTATATCTATTGTAATCAAATATATTTACAATCTAATTTTATAAAAATTAACGAATTAATAATTTTACATTTAAATCAGGGGATGCAGGCGCACGGGGTGGTGGGGGGAGCGGTGGGCGGTACTCTTTGATCCTGGAGGAAAAAAAGCCTCAAGCTACCATTGGAATCTGGGGACAGAAACTAACAACAAAGCCGAGGCTTACACCCTTTTAAAAGAAGTACAACCTGTCCAAACCAAGGAAATATGAGAGCTTGTAGTCCTAAGGGACTCCAAAACCATAATAAGAATAATGATACAGGGAACAAACCCCAGAGACCCAAGCCTAAAACAAATCATGGACAAAATTAGACTGGTCTCCTGAGATATCAGAACCACCTTCTACCACATACTAAGGGAAAACAACATTGAATCTGAAAATATGGCCAATGCAGCAATAGGGGCAAAGTTGGGCACCCTAAGTATAGACGGGGTCTCAACCCTAGCGCCCCTTTACTAATGATCATCTTGGTTCGAAATATGGTCAGCGCAAGAAGGTGCCCCACTTTGGATCTAAACAAAAATCCCGAGCACATGTGTAGGAAGGAATGTCGCTACACCCAAAATAAGAAGGAAGGGAGCTTATTCGCGCAATTAAGATTGGACCCACCGGGTGAGTGGGTAAGCAACCCCAATAGAATAAGGTGGATGGTTGTAGTCGTCCACATGGATTAGGGAAAAAACAGGCCCACCAGGTGGCATGCACCATGAGCATATATCTCTGCCCGAGACAACGAGGTGGCTAACGACTCCAATGCCATCATCATGGAAAGTGTGAAATCCCTGGTTCGCATGGGAAATCCAGAATCTCTCCCTCAAATGTGTGTGATTGCGGTACGAGACTCTCAACTCCCACAATGCAGCATCTCCCTCGACGTCAGCCTCACCTCCACTCTCCCTTCCATGGCGTCGGATGGAACAGTTTGCAGGAATCCTCCCACAAACTCACAGGTAAGTATGCCATTTCCTTTTTCAGAAATCATGTCGTCGTCCTTATCTAGTGTATGGCTCCTGTGGGATTTCCCATCCGCTCGTTTGTCATCTCTGTTCCAGTTGTTATTTATCCTAGCCTCCTCGCCACCCTCATGATATGCCAGGCTTCTGCTAAGAGTGACCTGGGTCTCTCTTTTCCCTAGCTCTGAGTCCTGCTTCCTAGCTTTCGAGACTTCTTTTCCCCCCTTCCTTAGAGCCTAGTTATGCCCCGCGCTTCTTCACGGACCCCTGAATTCTTCCCCTAGTAATCCTCAGAACTTTTGGGCTCTCTTGTTCTCTTCGCCGCTCTCTGTCTACGTTCTTTTTAGCCGACCTCTCGTGCCCCTACAAGTCGTCCCCTCGTGTTCACAGGCCAGCCTCTCCTCTCTCTGCTCGAGGATCCTTCCTTGCTCCATGTAGAACCCTCAAGAGATGGTCGGGTCTAGCCACTCCTCAGGAAACAACGAAATGTAGCAAGCAACTATAGCTCAGGAGGACTCGAGAAGTTGGCTAGAGGATGACTGGGAAGTATATTGTGGTGGTTGCAGTAGTCTAAGAGTCCAAATGGGCGCAATGAGTGTCAATCGGGCCTTCGAGCTAGAGACCTTATCCCAACACCGATTTCTTATAAGCAAGCTTCAAGATGAAAGTGATGCCCAACGCATTCAAATTGAAACCAACCACTTGAAGATCGAGATGCTACAACAAAGATTGGATCAACTAGATGACTCACAGGCTCCCCCAAGCAACTCGGAAGACCAACATGGTTACTCAAGGAACGCCCATTCGAACTCGATCAACCAAGTCCCAGACCTGAACGAACCCCTCCTATACTTCAGGGCGAACATGCAACAAACAAAAGTGGAAAAGGGTAATTAAGCTCAAATCTTTGTATGTTTTGATGAATAGTTTATATCAGTGGCTCCTTTTGCTGAATCTATCCAAGAAATTCAGCATACAGAAATTTTGAAAACCATGGGGAATGTTATTTACTATATGACAATCCCCGCTTTTGTAATCAACTCTCCTTAAGAGGGAACTCGACACGGTCTGAGAGGACATTTTTTTTGTAACACCAGTAGATACATCCACACAGTTAATATAATTTCCCCAGTTTTTGTTTAAAAAAAATAAATTACACTTAAATAAATTTGATTCATAATGTTTGATAATTTCAAAATTAAATTTAAATCAATATATACATAATTAAAAGACATTTGAAATCAAAGGAAAATAAAAAGTTAGATTTTAGTAGTGTTTCATTTTATTTCTCTTTTTGAGTGTGATATTTATCTCTAACCTTTCTCAATTCAACATAACATTAAAATTGTGTCATTGTTCATGGTTGCTTTTAAAGCTACGTTTGGGAGATGCCTAGAGAATACTGGAAAAATACAACATTTCATATTATTAATTGGCATTTTTTAAGTTACCAATTGCCACTCCACCTTTTAATTTAACATTGAATTTTTTATATGTACACAATGAATATTGAAGAAGAAAGGAGACTTTTTTATGATTTGCATATAATAATAAATTTTGACTTTTATGTTATTTTTATTTCAATTTGATGGCTCAACTTTGATTCAAGCTGATAAACTTATGTAGATTTTTATGTTACTTTATTTCAATTTGATGGCTCAACTCTGGTATAAGGTATTGAATCATATCCTCACATGTGATCTTTGAAGATGGCTATTGCCATGTTTTTGTACGAGATGTCACTTAGAGGTGACATCATTTATCTTTATGTAAGTGAATTGCTTCTATTTAAATGTCAAAATATGATAATCTAACAGATATTTGTGTTTCATAGGTCCACTTACATAACATATTTCTATGCATTTGTGGAATTTCTACTAAGAAAATCATCAAGGAAGTTGGTGTTGCAAGAAGGTTTTTTATTTAATCTTTCGCATTCTATATCTCGGATTTAATCTTATTTTGAACCATATTTCTATGCATTCGTGGAATTTCTACAGAAAGAATCATGAAGGAAGTTAGGGTTGCAAGAGGGTTTTTCTTGGTGTGTTATTTTTCATTATTAACTATATTCCAAGATTTATAACGTCTTTGTTTTCAGTTTACACCAAGATATCCTTGTAGATATTGTAATATCCCTAAGGCCGAACCCAATTGTAATGTAGATGAAAATGTACTTAAGCTAGTGAGCTATTTTGATATCATTTTTGTATACACATTTCATGGCATTGTGCACGCATGTACTGCGTAGTGTAATGATGAAGTGTGCACATTCCAGGATACCACGCGTAGTATCTTGAGTACTCGCGATTGTGAGGCTAGCGAGCCTTTGTGTATAGGCTATGTTTTATAGGCTAGTGAGCCAGTTATTATAAGCTAGGAGGATTATGTTTTGATTAGGCTGGAGAGCCTAGATGTTAAAGGCCAGTGCGCCTATTTTTGTACATGTCTCATAATTAATATAAATACATCGCTACGCGCAAANTATTATATTAATATTTCTTAAATCATAAAGTATGGATAATTATTTTATCCTAAGTTCTAAAGTTGGGTACAAGTGGGCCAAAGTAGCTCCTAACATGAAAAGTGTCAAGTTGGGGACATGCATACATATTGTTGGGACTTAGTTCATTTCCAGGGATGGATCCATCATTCTGACCATCATTCCTACTATCCAGTCAATCATCCATGAGTATTCACACCCATTGAACTATCCTTTGTATCTTCATGACGGTACCTGAACCCGTATCCATAGTCATTTTGTGTTGGTGTATATGGTTAGCTTGGGAGATGGACTAAAGAAGCGAGTTGTCAGGCCTGTGAGAAATTATTTGGGTAAGAGAATTGTTGGGGATTGATTTCTTGAAGGTTTTGAACTACAGCTGCAGGGCTCTGAGACTTCTTGTTCGGCCTGTTGCTGAAGCCCGGAAAGGAAGTGGGGAAGCCGAAGGGCTGTTGAGAAGAGAAGGGGAACACTTCCTGGGTGGGACAAGCATGTGGGGAATGAGGGACTGTGGGTTGTTAGTTTGAGTTGGCACCTGAGATAGAATCTTTCCTGTTGTCCATGAGCCTTTAGCATGGCTAGGAATCCCTTTACCCGGTGGAGTTTAGTCCCAGCTTGGGGGTGACTCACTGTTGAGAGTGATGAACAATGTGGTCTAAGGCTGGGAGGTTCATGGAAGGTCTGCACGCAGTTGGTGATATTCTCACGAAGATAAGTGTCAATTGTGTGATAAAATTACATCTTGCATTGTTATTTATGTGTTTAATTTTATGGGTTTATCCTATGCGTGATTATAACTGTCTGTATGTTTATGGGTATTTCCTATATATGTTGCATGTCTATGTTACTGTTATTTCAGTGTGAATCCATGCATTTACAAAATGTATTTGTCTGTTTACGTTTTACATGTAAAGCTTCTGCAAGTGTTCTGTGTGCATATGTTTTAATTGCATGTAGTTAGAAAAATTTATGTGGCATAGCTTAGTTGGTTGTTGGGTGTGTTACAGTATGTTCTGTAGAGAGAACAAGAGAGTTCTCTAGCGTAGTGTGGCTCGACATGGATGGTCGGGGACATTACAAATTGGTATCAGAGCTTCAATTTCAACACTAAGCCTGGATGGGCCGAGAAAGTTCAGTTGAAGCAAAATTACAACAGAGAAACTATTTCTAAGTGGCCAAATTTCGAGTTGCAGAGCATCCATGGTAATATTTGGAAGCAACAACGCGAAATTGGAAAAAGCCCCAATTTCTGTTGTTAAATTCATGAGAAAATGGAGAAATTCGGCCAAGTGAAGAGATATTCCCGATTTAATATCTCTTCTGGCAAATTCGGACCCAGAATTGGTCAGATTTGAAGTCACAGTGAAGCCATGACAGTTGGAGCGAGTTTTATAATTAAAATTCTCAATTCGTGAATTGATTTTTGGGAAATTCATTCCAGAAACGTCAACCCAGAATGATTTGTTGTTGCAGAGGATGAATTGGTGTTATCGAGGTGAAATTGAACGAATTTTGTGGTTGCAGAATGTCTATGGTAAATTGGGGAAAAAGTTAGGAAAAATCCCCAATTTCTGCAGTGGAATTCACGAGGAATTGATGCGCATAAAAATGAATGTGCACAGGTGGGCGCACTAAAATGCATAATGTATAGTGAAAATATTGTGATAGGTAAAATTCAACACTGCGAGGCAAGATATTGGCATGCTAGTGCACGTGCTAAATTTTGGCGCCGCACGAAAAAATGTTAGTGTGCGGTTGTGCACGCTGAGTTTTGGTACCACATAGAAAAATAGTGGTTTTCTGGTGCGCACGCTAAATTTTGGCGCCGCACAGAAAAATATTTGTGTGCAGGCACACACGCTAAATTTAACATTATGCAACATGCATACACATAAGAAGTGTGCGCGGTGTGGACATTCATAATAATGGCACGTGTTGTGTGCGCAATATTGGCACAACGCAGTGGAGTTTGGTAGCTGCGTGCGCAATGTGGGTATATGTTGTCGCATGACAGTTTTGTTAATGGTGCGCGCAAAGTTTTGGTGCGCAGTGGAGATGTACTAAACTTTGGCATGGTGCAGCGTGTCGGGTGAAATGCGCACGAAATATCAGCGCGCAGTACAAAAACTGCGCACGGTGGATATTGGTGCGCGACACGAAAGTAGTGCGCGCAATTTAGTGGTGCGACAAAGATGTGATACATAGTGGTTTTAAAGTGAGTGAAGCACGATTTAACTTGTGTTGTTGTAGTGCATGGTGAATATGGGTTTACAGGTTGAAATTTGTGCGCATGAAGTTGTTTGAAGGGTGAACAACAACAGAAAACCAATGATTTTCTGCGGCGTTTTATATCATTTGAACGTTATCTTTTTGCAGTGCGTTTTTTAGGGCCTTAAGAGCGTTTTTAACAACTCAAAAACGATGAGACAGAGGTGTACCAAAGGTACACTATGTCTCTACAGCTCAAATGAAAGAACTCGAAGAGATCTTTCTAATGGTGTAAATTGTTCGTCAAACAGAGCTTTTATGAGAAAGTTACAACTTAAACAATGAAGGATAAATTTTAAGACCCATCTAACTTCAAAGAGCCATAACTTTCTTCTCTGGAATCAGATTGAGGCGCAGGAGAAGTCAATGGAAATATATTGAACCATAGAAGACAATCCCAAAGATGAATTAAATTTTTGGGCATGTTAAAGGTGTTTAATATGGAAAATAAGGTACCTATAGCATTCCAAACCAAAAACACAAATTGGCTTAGAACTTCAGCAGGCTGTAACTAGCAGCCCAAAACCCAGAATGAGGTGAAACTTGGACAGAACATCCATAATATGTTTATGCAGAAACCCAATTGAGCTCATATGAAAATTTTAATGGAGTAGGTGCGAAAATGCATAATTACAACGCAGAATTGTGCCAAGTGGAAGTGTGAACAAAAAAGTTAATGGGAAAATTTCAAATGACCATAACTTTCTGCTCAAGACTCGGAATTGAGCATGTGAGAAGGCACTGGAAAGGTATTGAAAAATGGAATCTATATATCCACCCAGAAAATTAATCATTCAATTTTTCAAGAAATTAGAATAAAGGATTATGATATATCATTGAACCAAAATGGTTCATATTTTCATGAAATTGTTGAAACAGTTAGCCTGACAAAGTTTTGTTGGCTGCACATTTTGCAGAGTTACAACAAATAGGTCATATCAATATCATCTTAGAGTATAGAGGAATGGAAGAGGTATAGGGGACTTACAGTCAACAAGATGAGAGAAGAGGGATGGATGTCTATTTGGGCATTGAAGGAACAAACTCCAATGGACATGGAGAAGGAAGAGATGAAAACATGAATATGGCAGAGACCATTGAAAATTTACAGAAGGACATCCAAATCTATAAAGCTGATAATGAAAGGCTTATGAGAGCCAAGGAGCATTAGGATGACTTCAACGTGAAGTTATTGGAGAGTTTGAATAGAATAGAAAAGAAATTGGATAAGGAGAGTGGCTCAAGCAAGTCAGGAAATCACAGGTCTCATGATGAGAAAAGGAAAGCAAGAAGTGTTAGCAGACATCACCACCACTCCCCGAGGAATTCCAATAAGAGATCACACATCAGAGCAAGTCCATC
>JASDQU010010097.1:131669-156604 GCA_032191745.1 Picea mariana | reverse complement strand
TCAAAAAACTAATATATATAAAAATGTAAAAATGTATATATATATAAAAATGTAAAAACTAGAAAATGATGTAAAGAGAGGATATATATAGCAAATTAATTGTTAAAATTTGGAGAATTCATAAAAAAACATATATATATATATATATTAAATATAAAAGTAAACAAAAAGATGTAAAGAGAGGCTATATGTAAAAGCTAGAAAATGATGTAGAGGGAGGCTATATAGCAAACTAGTTGTTAAAATTTGGAGAATTTATGTAAAAGATGATTAGAGCAGAGGTTAGAGGGGTTAAGAATATTATTGTATTCTCTATTTTAATAATTACAGTATATAAATACATAATAAATTATATTGACACTAATAACAAAATGTTGTTGGGGGATTTGAACCATTGTAAGGGGAGTGGCAAAGTCATTGCTTCACCAACTAACCAACCTTCATTATTAGTACTATTGCTATATATTTAGAATAAAGGATAAAGTATTACATTAGTGTTCACTTAAATCAATTTGGTTTGTTAGACATGTGTTAAACCCTTTGATGATGGAAGGAAACCAACTATGGGAGGTCAAACACCTTCCCTCACACATACACATACAAGGGTTGTAGTCATCGGGGTTTCAACCTAGACTGTTTGCATGGTGGTGCCCTATCCAAACCATTGTCGCCTTTATACACACCTGAGGTACCGTGGAATAAATCTTCAATCCACTCAGTGTGTCTTTGGCGGCAAGTTAGAGTTAAGGTGATGTCACCTAATCCTCAACTCCTCTGTCTAGGCCAACTCCTAGCGAAGCCAAGTGGGGTAGTCCCTAATAAAATAATCTAAGGCTTAAAATGAAATCTAAGCAACTAGTATTCTAGGAGTTTATTGCATTAACCAATATATAAAGCAAATATATTATAAATCATACATAGATCAATTAACCATCACAAGATACATAAAAGATACTTGCATAAAAAAGGATACTTGAGATACTAATAGATGCAAGAAAATCAATTATTGCTTCAAAGTAAATGACTGAAAGTAAAGTGCTTGAAGCAAATGGCTTTGTAAATGTAGAATTGAGACCAGTGCCTTAAAAGTATCGTGGGCAATGTAGATAGAGTATTTCATTAGATTTATTGATAGTAGGTTAGTGAGGTAAATTTTATTTGCAGGAAAGTAAAGTGTTTGAACTAAACTAGATTTGGCCTCTCGAGAGGTTATCCCTTTAGCTCAAAGATTTGTTGAGAACTTGTCGAAACCCAATGATTTCACCAACAAGCCCACTAGAAGTGTCGGATGTCCAACACTGAGGGGAACAAGCCCGAGGTATTCAGTGAAACTTCGCACACTCCCCCTAGGCGGTTCTTAAAGCCAAGAAGTACGTATCTTTTGAGATTTCCCTATTAATCTATCACCACTGACCATCCTAGCATGTATGAAACTTACTCCCAGAAGATCAAGACAAGCTCGCAACTGGAAGGGTCAAGAACGACACTGGGAGTTGAGGGGAGTTGTTTATTTTAAACAAGAAATAAAATTGTTGAAAGTAAATGTTTTCTAATTACTAGTCTTCATTGACCAGACTCTTTCAAGGAGTAGAGGAGATGGTTTATTGCTTTCAAAATAATTGAGGGTTTGTTCATTGAAGTTGAGTAACATAATTTTCTTTCAAAATAATTGACTCGTTAATGAGGTTGACAATGCCATGACCCATGCATCATCATTAAATTCATTTTGAGTTGGTTTGAAGAACAAGGATATTATGATTAATAATCTATATTTTAATGATCTTTAATCAAGTTTATATATTTATTTATGTGAACAAATTTTCACTTTTTTTCAATTGTAAACGTATATTTCATCACTTTGAAAATTCACATGATAATAAAACAAGTGTTGCATGGCAGCATAGTCCCTGCCAGGTAGTAATGGGAATAAATGCGAATAAAAGGTTGGTGGATAGAAAATAAATTGAAATTTATCAAGTTATAGGGTCGTGGATAGCAAAAATTATACATATGAAACTTGTAATTTTATAAAGTAGATATTTACTTTTATAGATTTGAAATATGTACTTTTATAAAGTATGGGAAAGAGATTCCATACTTGGCATTTTTTTGGATCGTGGGTTGTCGGGCTGGCGTGCCGTAAATCGGGCTCTGATGTTCCGTGGGCTACAAATAGCACCCAGAGTTCCGCGACATACAAATTGACAATTGGAGTTGTGGACTAATTGAAATTTAAGGGCGTAGGACAACATAAATTATACATATGAAATTTTTAATTTTATAAAGTAGATATTTACTTTTATAGACACGAAGTATGTACTTTTATAAAGTATGGGAAAGAGATTCCATACTTGGCATTTTTTTGGATCGCGGGTTCTCGGGATGGTGCACTAAAAATCGGGTTTTGTTGTTCCATGGCCTACAAATAGCACCCAGAGTTTCGCGACATATAAATTGACAATTGGAGTTTTGGACTATTTGAGATTTAAGGGCCAACATCTGTAACATAGGTTCATGAACAAAAGCATAAAAAGACTATGAATAGTGAATTAGTTTTCTTTAAAACAAGGGCTAGTGGACAGAAGAGATTGAAATATATGAAATTATAGGTCTATGGACAGGAGAAATTATACATATCAAATATGTAATTTGATTAAGTAGATATATAGAGCATGCACGAAAGCTTCATTTTGGGGTTTTCTGGGTGGTGGGCTGGAAATTGGGTTTCTGTTGTTTCGTGCCCTACAAATAGCACCAAGAGTTCCGCGAAATACAAATTGAGAAGCGGTCTTGCGGACTATTTGAGTTTTTGGATCGCGGGTTCTCGGGTTGGGGGGATGAAAATAAGGCTTATGTTGTTCTGTGTCCTACAAATAGCACTGAGGGCTCCGTGATATACAAATTGACATGCGGTCTTGCAAACTGAGTTTTTGGATCGCGGGTTCTCGGGTTGACGGGCTGAAAATTGGTCTTTTGTCGTTCCGTGGCCTACAAAAATTAAATATGTAATTTGATTAAGTAGATATATAGAGCATGTATGGAAGCTACATTCCAGGTTGTCGGGGTTGGGGGCTGAATATTGGGTTTATTTTGTTCTGTGGTCTACAAATAGCACTGAGAGTTCCACGATATACAAATTGAGAAGTTGTCTTGCGGACTATTTGAATTTTTTGTATGGCGGGTTCTCGGTCTGGCGGGCTGAAAATTGGGATTTTGTTGTTCTATGGCCTACAAACAATGGCTAGAGTTTCGCGATATACAAATTGACAATTAGACTTGCATAGAATACCATACAACCACACATGCATACAATACCATAGATAGAGGAGGAGGAAAATGTTGAAATAGAGGGAGAAAATGTCGAAACAGGGTTAGATTTGATATATAGAGTTCTTCTTCCACCTCCCTTTCAACTGATAGATAGTTTCTTGCCTCTACCTCTCTCTCTTCAATCGACTGCTCAAGATTTTAGTTTTGATGGATGCTTTTTCAGTTTTGGTTCATGCTTTTTTACAGTTTCGAGTTCATGCCATTTAGAATTGCTTTTTTAATTTTGGTTCATGTTTTTTTCTCAATTTCGATGAATGCTTTTTCAGTTTTGGTTCATTATTTTTACTGTTTTGAGTTCATGCCGTTTAGAATTGCGTTTTCAATTTTGGTTCATGTTTTTTTCTCAGTTTCGATGGATTCTTTTTTAGTTTTGGTTCATGCTTTTTACAGTTTCGAGTTCATGTTGTTTATAAGAAACAAGTATAACATTATTGAATTAGTTTTTCTTTTTACATATGGTGGTGGACAAAAAAAATAAAAAAAATATTATTGACGTCTGTTACATAGGCTGCTGGACAAAAGTATGAAAAAAATAGCATTCCGGAACTAGTTTTCTTTAAAAAAAACGGCTCTCGACTTAACCATTTTTTGGATCGCGGGTTCTCGGGCTGGGGACCTGAAAATCGAGCTTTTGTTTTTATGTGTCCTACAAATAGCACCAACAGTTCCACGATATACAAATTGAGAATCGGACTTGTGGACTATTTGAATTTTAAGGAGCTCGTTTCCAGAAAATCCAGCATTCGTGAATTAGTTTTCTTTAGACAGGTTTTACATACGCTGGTGGAAAAAAGGGCAAAAAGTATAGTACCAATGTCTGTTACAGAGGGCGGTGGAGAAAAGGAGAAAATAAATAGCATTCTAGAATTAGTTTTCTTTAAAACAGGGGCTCATGGACATAAGAAATTGAAATTTATGAAATTGTAGGTTCCTGGAGACCGTAAACTATACATACCAAATACATAATTTTTTAAAGTAGATATTTACTTTTATACATACACTAATTCCATACTTAGGCAATTTTTGGATCGCGGGTTCTCGGGTTGGAAATTGGGGCAAATTCAGAAGCGCGGTTGTGAACTATTTTAATTTTAAGGGCCTTTGTGGAAAACATTATGAAGGACATGTGGTAAAGATGCAAGAAATGACATACTCTCTATATGTTTGAGTAGAAAGAAAGTAATGAACACAATTTTATGACATTTATATAAAATAATAATAAAACATGTTACATATTCCTGGAAATTTAAATAAACACACACACACATAATAGCACCTGGCGGGCTGAAAATTGGGTGTCTATTGTTCCATTGCCTAGAAAGATCACCCACAGTTCCATGATATACAGATCCACAAGCAGACTTGCGGACTATTTTAATTTTAAGGGCCTTCCTGGCAAAAGTATGAAGGACAGGTGGTAAAGATGCAAGAAATGACATATTACTATACGTTTGAGTACAAAATAAGTAGTGAACACAATTTTATGACATATATATAGAAAAAAATGAAACGTGTTACATATTCCTGGAAATTTAAAGAAACATATATGTGTGTGTGTGTGTGTGTGTGTGAAATATGATATCTCAAATTTGAGTGAGTGATTTATGTCATACTTTATTTTGAAAATGACCAGGCTGAAGAAAAAATGCATAAGAAAAAAAGAGAATTGAGATGAAATAAACAGAATGACTTCACATTCAACATAGATGAAGATAAAAATCTAGGAACACCTAAATATATAAGGAGACAAAAGAATAGATTTATTTCTAATATATGAAAAAAATAATATGTTGTTACATATCCCTGTAAATGTAAATGCATTTGTCATATAGACTGGGATTGGGGCTCCCACAAACCATAACAGAAGTATGTACAAGAAATAGGACTATGGAAAGAAGTTGGGCACTGTAGAATGTAATACCTGAAAAATAGAAATGGGAAGATCAATTTTTGGCTATAGATTTCTACTTAGAAAAGTTGGAATAACTGGATCGATAAGAAAGGACTATCACTATACACTTACAGGGATGGTACATATAAAAATTTTGGTATTTGCTTGGTCATGCCTTTCCCTGCTGGTTTTTGTGGGTGGCCCGCTTGAATAACTGGATTGATAAACAGAGGATTTATGCATTTGGCTATTGGATTTCGTCGGTGACCCACTTTAAGTTCTCTTCAATATAGCTTCTGCAAGGAGTGATGTTGATGTCATTGCGGATTTGAATGATGAAAACTTCATTTTCTAATTCGCTTAGATCAATTGAAAGTTTACACAAAGCTTCATGAATGTCTCCATTCTGTACCGAATAGCAGACTAGCCAGTTGTCCACCTCTTCTTCATGATATTCAACAATCCTGTAAAAAATTTCTAAAGACAAGACCTTCAAATTATCAACTTGTTTATCGAAAGCTTTCTTGGTTAATGCCAACAAGTTGAGGATTAAACTGGGGTCCTGAAAGTCATTTGTCTTTCCTGCTAAGTCTATTTTGGTGAGCTTTGTGAATAATGTTTCTTTCTTTGATATTGCTTGCTCACATGATTGGACGATGAGATACAGGTTCTTCACTTTCTCTTTCCATCATGCTTCTAATTGAGTGACCCATTTTTCGGACGAGAGATCATGTTGTATTCTTCTCGTCTCTGGCATGTTGTTGACATGAAAGGAAAACGGGATGACCCTATGCACATAGAAAGTTTCTTCATTTTTTAAATCCGTCTGCAGAAGTAGGAGCAAGTTATGTTCTCTGTTGCCCAGGAAATCCATATTCTGTGATGTTTCCCAGGCCTTTGTAATCAGTTCCATTCTTTTGTTGATATTTTTCTCCACATATCCTCTACAGGATGTGAGGAAGCTGGAGGACCCTTTTATATTTGTTGCAGGGGTGCACGTAGTCGCAGGCATGGCTATTTCCAAATAACTGGCAAGCAATGGCATAGGAAACAAAGCTTCCTCTAATTCCTTAATCCGGTTCTTTAGTCTGGCATTTTCGGCTTCGATGACTCCAACGGAATCATGAAGAGAGTCTCTGGTTTCCATGTGAAGTTCAGAGATTTTGGACGCCTGCATATTGGCAAGGTCAAGTTCTGAACGATGTTTTCTTTTCTTATTTTTTACATCTCTTTTTTCAATAATTATTTTTTTTGATTCAGTTTCAAAAACAACACTTTGGAATACGAAGGATTCATCTTTGTCAAAAAATTTGGTATCAACCATGTTCATTGAGCAGGCATGCTGAATTGCACTTCCGGTTTGGTCAAGGTTGCAGAACATGTTTTCCAGATCAGCGTCAAGATCCATGTTTTCACTGTAAATTTTGGGCTGCTCTGCCTACCCTACAATTCATTTTCCCTTCTTCTGCATGGGAAGCTCATGAGGAAGATGTTCACCGTATCTATAAAAAACTGTTGTGGAGCTGCTGCCAGTAGTTTATGAAAACGTTGTTTTCTACAGAGGCTGCTTGAAATGAAGAAATGAAGGGGCCAATATAAGCCCTCGGAACATTGCTTCAATGCGTGCGAATGGAAAATATCCTCATTAATGACAATATCTATGCGTCCTGTATATTGACCTGTTAGAAGTAAAGCGTAATTATTGCATACTTAGAAGTGCAAAAGTGGGGGTTACGATGAAGAACATTTAAGGATTGGAGGTTTGGTGAACGAACCAAGTTGGCGGCGTCCGAACGACATTGCATGGTATTTGACATTAAGACTAGGAAGAGATTGGAGGTTTCGTGAAGGAAGCAAGTTGGCGCCGTGTGAATGACATTCCATGGCATTTGAAATTAAGACTGGGAAGGGATAAGAAAAGCCTTCGTAAAAAATTGCATTGATGGCAGAACTTCTCGATCCTTGCGTTCATCAATGAGAGCTTAGACGGTGCCTGCACGATGACCTGTCAGCATTAAAGATTTAGAAAGAAGACATATATATATAAACATTATTTCTTATTATGCACACATGCGAAGGTGACAGGCATGGGGAAGAGAAAGCAAGGAAGCAATGGCCAAGTCTAAAAGTGCATGGCGAAACTGTTGAGTGTCCAATGTTGAAACTGCATGAGTCGGAATTTTTCAGCTAAGCAAACCAAAGTTCTCGGTCTGAATACTACTGCATACTTCATAATTCATGTGCAATACCAACTCTGCGGTTATCATATCAGTATGTGCAGAAATGAGGCAAAACTAAAAATGTACTTCATAAAGTATGGACAAAATATTTTATAGAGCATGTATGGATATGGCATTCGATATTTGGGCACTTTCGAGATCGCGGGTTCTCGAGCGGGCTGAAAAAAAGGTCTCTATTGTTCAGTGTTCTACTAATAGCACATACAGTTCCGCGATATACAAATTTAGAAGCGGACTTGCGGGGTGGCTGATATTTTATAGACCATCCACAGTTTTTGGATCGTGGGTTCTCGGGCTAGCGGGGTCAAAAAATGGGGCTCTATTGTCCAGTGCCTTACGAACAGCTTATGATAATAAATTGACAAGCAGATTTGTGGGCTAGCCAGCTCAACATTCTAGTCCAAGGCCGATGAGCTCCCACAAACGAGTAATACACACTTGCGGGTTGTACATCGAGCCGATTTTCATCATATAGAAATTGGGTTCTCGGGCTGGCGGTCTTAAAATAGCCCAAGAAAAGAAAAGGGCTCTGTCCGACTCCCAGTGCACATTTCATAATTCATGTGCAACACCAACTCTGTGGTTACCAGATCAGTGTGTGTGGAAACAAGGCAAAACTAAATATCTACCTTTATAAACTATGGACATGAGATTTTATAGATCATGTACCGATATCGCATTGCATACTTGCGGGTTCTCAGGCAGGAGGGGTCAAAAAAGAGGCCTCTATTGTTCTGTGTTCTACAAATAGCACATACAGTTCCGCGATATACAAATTGAGTAGCGTATTTGTGGGGTGTCTCAGATTTTATATACCATGTACAGTTACTAGATCGCGCATTTTCGGGTTGGCAGGGTTAAAAACAAGCCTCTATTGTTCAGTGCCTTGCAAATTGCTTACGATAATAAATGGACAAGCGGATTTGCAGGGTGGTCGGCTCAACATTTGTCAATTGACAAGCGGATTTGCGAGCTGCCTGGCTGAACATTCTACTTCTACTGATTTCCGCGATATAGAAATTGACAGACTCCAGGGCTGGTGGGCTCCCAGAAACGAGCACTACATACTAAGTATGCATAGATCCCTTATTCCATACTTAGCCATGTATTTGGATTGTGCACTTGCGGGTTGTACATTGTGCCTCTAATGTTCTGTGTCCTACAAATAGCAGTCATAGTTGGGCGATATACATATTGACAAGTGGACTTGCAGGCTGGTTGGTTCAACATTGTATTTTTGTTGGATGGCGGATGTGCAGCATAGCGGCCTCTCAGCGCGAAAAAAAAAAACAAAAAAAAACCATAGTTGCAAATAAGTTTGACAAACACAGAGAAAGTAAACGAAAAATTGTTTACTATGGAACATGGGCAGAAAAATAATGCACCTTTGCATGGATTCATCTACATCTCTGGGTAGGAGTTCTTTGCGCCCTTTAGTTTTCCTCTATGTTTCTATCAACAAAAGTACAAAACAAAAGGGATATGAACATAAGTTCAGATGTTAAGAAAAAGGCAACTACTATGTAGATATACAAAAAAAAAATAGAATAAGATGAATAGAGTCACAAATAGATTTTTGGGAGGATGCATCTTTTTTTTTTGCACCATGTATATTTTATAATTCGAGTAGAACACCATCTGTATGCTCACCAGAACGATATGTGTAGAAATCAGGGATAAAAATATGCTTTGAAACATAGAAATATGAGTTTGCAATAAGTTTGATGTATATGTCATAATTGAAGTGCAATACCTATTGTATCATGATCAGACCAATATGTGTCTAAGACAAACATATTGTATTGAGGAATGGGCACATTGGACTAGACATGGTCAATAAGTGTATTTTGCAGATGGCCTTTTTTGTTCAAAAGAAAGCAGAGACTGTATTTTCACATGTAGTTTTCCAATTCTTTTGTTGTACCGGTATTTTGTAGCATGTCAATATTGAAGTCTCCTACAAGTACAATGGATCCGTTTAGATGGAAATCACCTAATGCATTGGAAATAACATGTACTATGTTGGAGAACGTTGCATGGGGAACATCATAGAGATTGAGTATTGCAACTTCTGTTCCATGGGAAAAAACAATTGCAAGCACCAGTTCAACATTATTTTCTTAGATATGTATATGGTCCAAAATTGGTACATGTTTTTTCACCAATATCATCACTCCATGTGTAATGTAACTTGATATGCAATTGTGATTTGGGAATTGTTTGTTCTGCATGCATAATGCCATGTGTGTTTCCTGCAAGCACAGAATATCGGATTGCATTAAATCATAGTCATTTAGTATATCATCCATGTGTGCATTTAAGTTGTGTGTGTTAAGCGAGAGAATTGATAGAGATGAATTTGTTTGTATGGATTAGTAATCATAATGCAGTTGCTATTTTGCGGTGGTCCTGAGTCATTCCATCTCAATATCAACTTTCTGTTTCACTTTGAAGTTATCTTTTGTGAGAGGACTTAGTAAATACAAGGAGTCTATGCTTTTGACACGGGACAGTGTTGTGTATACAAGTCCATGTATTTGAATTCCAGCAGGCTGAAATTCAACATTATCAAGTGTTAGTCCTTGTGATCTGTGGATTGTACGTGCACATGCAATTTTAATCGAAAACTGTTTACGAATCTTCAGTCGACCTGTCTTTGTTGATGTTGATACTGGCTTCGATATTTGCAAAATAGGTGTCCAATCGTTTTCAGTGTTTGGATTATATAGATAACACAACTTGCTTGCTTCTCGCTTGCCTATATGCGGTTCATGGAACTTAATCCAAAGGACATCCACTTTTTTTGTCTTCGTATAGCCTTTCAGTATTCCATCTGCACCATTCACCAAGCCATCCTAAGAATCATAGTTACAAGCATATATTTCAACCAGCATTTCTAATTTCAGTAGAAGCTGCAAAGGTAAAGTGACTGAATGTTCATGACGTGGCACATTTCCATGGTTGTCTTCTTCCAGGCTGCTCAAATTGATGATGATATCATCGCCAAACATGAGTGACAACATCTGGCTGTTATGCTTTGCAACATTCTTGTTTCTGTAAAACAGGTAAGGGAACGTTGGGTCTGTTGGTGCAGGCCGCAAGCATCTCAAATTGATATAGGTCAAGTCATCATATGTTTGGTTGTTTGTGCACATTCTATTCAGAATTGCAATGAATGTTTCATTTGTCTGGCGCATTGTAGTATGCAACTCAAAGAATTTAATATTGTCTCTCCATAAGTCATGGGTGACTTTTTCCATGTTAACGGTAGGTTGTTCAAATATCAAAGAATATTGGATGGGATGTGCCTGGTAAAGATCCCCACAGAATATCATGTCAATGTTTCCAAAGTATTTAGTATGCACATGTTTTATTCTTCTTAGTCAATTGTTAATGGAATACAAGAACCAACTCCCAATCAAAGATGCTTCATCTATAAAGACAAGTTGGGGTTCGTCATAAAGCTTAGATAATGTATCCAACATTTCCTTGCTAAGTGGAAGAAACTGTGACTTATTAAAAGGCATTAAAATGCAGAGTGGGTTGTTGTTCCATGAGCATTGTATGCAAATTTTCCTGTGTATGCAATTATTAGTCCCTTTGGTTTCATAGGATCAGAGGAATTGTTTGAATCATATATTCATATAAGCATTTGGAACAATGCTTTCGCTATGAATGTCTTGCATGTTCCTGCTCCGCCTGTAAGGAACACGTGCACAGGGTTGTTCATGTGCAAGCATTTTTTAAGAGCAATGTCCTTTACAATTGTTTGTTGTTCGCGATTCAACAAACGCCTTATTCTGTGGTATTCATTATTTTCAATTAGGAAAGGATGTTTTGTAACTTGAAAACCAAGATTGATATGTTTTTCACTTCCATCCGCTGGAGGGCGAGGCAAATCCTCTTGTAAATCATAGGACTCAGAAGGAGTTATGGTTGTTTTTGGCTTTCTCAATGTCTCATCGTGATCACCAAGGTTTTCTAGGTCATTAAGTGCAACTTCTAGATCACCCCATCTTGGATTAACATTGCAGGTAAATCTAGATTCATTGATGTGCACTATAGTCTCAAACGCAACATACGCAACCTCCCATGTAGAGAAGTTATGTATTAATGTCTCTTCGTTTTCATCAAACGGAACGCACAACAATAGTTTTTCTCTACAATAGTTTTCATAGTCACAATGTTTATTGTATTTGACAAACCCTATGACAGAGGGTTTTTTTCTTTTTGATATGGGTGTACCATTTTTTTTGTGATGCAATACGAATTCTGTTAAGCAAATATGCCTAATAGGATATGGACACTAGATGCAATAATCAATAATAGAGAAACATACGACGTCCTCTGAATTGGCAAGCTCTTGTTGCAGCAAAATTGGTGGCTTAAGCACAAATGTGTGTTTTTCAAGTGGAGATGTGTTTATGAAGACACATTTTCTTGAACTACAAGTGAGGGGCAAGGAAAGGGCAATGTGAACTGCTTGATGAGCAAACATTTGTTGAAGATTAAGAAATGTATTGCCAAGTGTGCGTATCATTTGTATAGAATCAATATGACTTCTTTCATGTTCTTTTTGTATTCTTCTGAATGCACTTGTCATAGATTTGTCAATTTTTGTCATATACGAGGTATAGTAAGATGTCGCAGCATATGCATTCAGCGCGTACTGTGCATCTGTATTTGCATTCCACATAACTGGCATGTCCTTGGAGAAACTGTTGTTCTAAATATGAGAGAGTTTTCGTTTAAGGAAAAGTGTTGGTTGCCTAAGAGTACATTGTATGGCTTGGATGTATTCATCTTCTGATAGATTTAGGTGTGTCAAGAAGGCATCAAAGCTCATCATTTCGTCAAATCCTCCTTGTTCTAGAAATGCAAACAAGGATTTAGGTTTCTCGACAACAACATTGTCTTCTAAAGTAACTAGCACTATGATTCTTGTAGCTCTTATTGGCGGCACGAGAAAGTTGTATCTGCAGTGCAAGTTTTTTTGTTTTCTACAACTTCTTGTATGGTAATGTCTATGGACTTTCGCAAGTTCTGGATCCAAATGATCTGTGTTGCATGTTATGTATTTATCCACAAATTGTTTGATGTCTGAATTGTTATCAACTCCATAGATCGGTGCACCCTCTATCCACAAGAGTGCCTGGTCATGTTCATTTCCCCTATTCTGGAATTCAGTCACAAAAAAGTAGTCTGATATTTTTCCAAAAAATGTTTAATCATGGCATATCAATTGTCTCAAAGCATTTATTTTATGTCTATAGTATCGAGTGCATGTCATCGGGTCTTTTCTTATGAGGTAGTTAATGTTGTTATTTTCTAGTGTATCTGTTTCTTTTTTACGTTTCCTGTTCTTATGCAGGTAAGATACAACAACCACCAATGGATCCCAGCAATGCTTTGCACTTGTAAATGTGATGAAAAATGTTGGCGGGCCCAATTGTCGGATCATTACAAAAATATTTTTTGTTTTCTTGCAAATAGTCAGGAGAGGTGCAGATGTTCTTGAAATCTATGTATCCAATATCAGATTTCATACTTTTTTCTAGGTTTACTTTGTACTTCACATCCTTTGCCAATAACTTTCTTCCTTGTAACTGGCCTTTCCTTATTCGGACCCACATACAGGACAAAATTTGTTCTATTATTAATTGGATTGTTTTGAAAAACAAATTTGTTATGTGACGGGAGAAGCAACCGCTTGAATGTAGCAGCTCCCATAGGACTATTTTATGATAACTGAATCGTTCTGTAATATTAGTGCCACGTGGATCACCGTAGAAGAGTGTTGGAAAGTTCATTTCCTCAACGAATTTTTCCTTGAATATTCCAAGTGGACGTTGCCCCTCGCCAGGTGAAATTTCGACAATTTTGTCTTGCAAGTCACAAATGCACTATGAATCAGTGAATCCATGCACCAATGTTTCAGCAGGTGTTTCATTCTCCGATTCATCACTTGTGTCAAAATCAGTAGGATTTTTTAGAGTGTCTACAGAGTTGACATGTTCTTCTGTGAGAACATTGTTCTAGTTGCCATTTATACAAATGTTATTTGCTTTGTACAAGGCCCTGGAACATAATTCCTTCAATGATTTCATAACAACATGCACACGCACTTTGCCTGTCTGATATTCATTTTTGTATCGCAAGCGTCTTTTCAAAGCGACAACAATTGTAATTGTATTGTTAATGAATTGTGGCAATGCTTTTTTCACAGCATCTAGCTGAACAAACACATTAATAATTGATCATGTTAAGCCCATCTAGGGTCGTTTATAGCCCCAAGGTCTAATTTGAGCAAATGCAATTCACAAAGACACAAGTCTCTCCTCAAGTTCCATGAGTGAACTTACATCTTCTAGTGGTGTATTACATCTTATTCATTCAGGGGTTGCAAACTGTGGCAGTTTTCCATTTTCAATTGATCGTTTGCATGGAAGACAAAATTTCCCACTGGAAAATGGTTTATCGTGTGCTGTCAACTAGAAGTATTCTTCTTGCAAATCAGGGGTGAAAGACTTACTATTTTTTGAAAAATTTAATTGTTCACAAATTGCACATACAATGGAAGGAGTGTCTTTCATTTGTTTCATGTAGGTCTGTCTTGCATGTTTCTTTCGCAGGGAAGTATGGGCAGAAAATGTTTCCTAGTTTTCATTGCTACTACTGCATGGTGTTGCTTGTAGACCACTAACTGGAACAGTTGCATGACCATTCTCGGATATACGATCACACCTGTTCATGTTCTGTTTTGCACGAACAAATTTCTTTACATTGTGATATGTGAGTTTCTCTCTAAAAGGAAGTGTACCAAAGTATTTTTTTCTCTCGTGCATGACCTTTTTCAAGTTGTGGTAACTTACTCTACGTTTATTGTCGAAGGGCACGATGATCTGGTGGCAACTGAGATGAATTTCACTCTCACCCAACTTCTCAGAAACTACTTTACGTTTTTTGTTCAAGGCCTCTATGGCCTTATCACAAGTCGGACGAATTTGACGAATAATTTTTTTCAAATTTTGATAACTTACTCTACGTTTTTTGTTTAATCCCTCTATGGCCTCATCACAACTGTCATGAATTTTACGCATGTTTATTTTGTTCAGGCCCTGTCTGCCCATATCACAATCGGGAGGAGTCTCGTTTTCATTAAAAAACATTCCATGTGTATGCAGATTCGATCTCGTTTGGGTGGCATGGACACTGAACCCTGAACTACCGATATGTCCAAGAAAAGGTTCATAATGGATATGCGTTGTATCTATTTTCAACAAGAGCATGTCAATTGTTCAATTGTAATTTGAATCGGTAACCCAGGAATGTATAGTGCCATATAGCAAGGGCGACTAGACCTAGATATTCACCCTGAATATCATAGACAGCCATTGCAAACAGAATCTGCAACCCTCCATATTCCCTTTTTCATATGGAAGCACCATGTTCACAAGGTATTCCTGCCAACTTCCTACTGATGACATATTTTCTACGAGATATGGGAAAAGGTGTTGATGCAAGCACATAAAAGCATGTTGGTTTCCGCCTATAATTGCATTGCAAAAGGACTGCACAGTGTAAAGTTGCAGTGACTGAACATTGAACTCGGCTGCCACCAAACAACAAATTGAATTGAACAGACTATCTCCACAGGTAGACACAACATTTCTTGCCAGATTTAAACCATGGTAATCTATGCCATGCAAAATCCATTTCAATTGCGATTGAAGGTCTTTGCAAAAACGAGAAAGTAAATACGAGGAACTTCTATATTGCAGATGGACATTTTTTTGTACAGAAGTGGTTCATAATGGCCACTGAGGGCATTGGCATCATGGAACAAGATGCAAAATGGATTGTCAGATGCAGTTTTGTTGAATAGTAGGTATCTTGTTTTTCTTGTCAATGACCATATGCCAACTGATATATTCATCCTGTTAGACAGCCACCGTATACAAAAGGTATCTCCCCAAAGTCCCCTCCGATGTGCAGGCATAACTGGAGATGCAGACAACCGCATCTTTGAAAAATACGTAGCGACATCATCTATTCCATGCAACTGCCGAAGAAAATCAGATTCTAGTTCGTATTCATAGGACTGCAAAGCCTCAACATCGCCACTTTCAAAAGAGGCCAAGAAATAATCTATCAATCCATTGCGCAGTTTGGTCGAGGAATACCGGAAATGCAATAGAACCTGGAATGTATCGAAAAGGCAATCCCCAATAGTATACGAGAATGCATCCAATCTAAAAATCCCATTGTTATGCAAAACTACGTCAATGCTACCATGTATAATGGACCATGTATCTATTTCATACGACCCAACATCTACTACTTCTTCCATCTTTTCAACTATCATTTTCAAGTTGTTTGCTACATACTTTCAATTTCTATCAAAACAGAGAAAAACAGAGGAAAAAAATAAAAGGTAGCAAAATAAAAAAAAGGAAAGCAAAATAGTACACCAATCCCCGTATGTATCTTTCAACCTTCTTCTTCTCAACTTCAATTCCCCCTAGTCCCCATAGCAGATGAGAAGAAAAAAGACCGACACTGGGAGTTGAACCAAACAGAAGAAAGAACGCAAATAAATAAAACCATAACTTTACTTAGCAGAAACAGAACAAGTAGACGCAGTTTTCCGACCCAGAGAATAAAAGCATACCCTGCATCTACACCCCGCCCGATGGTTCCCTCTTCTGATAGCTCTCAAATATGTTTCGTAAAAGCATCTGCATTTCAATTGTCGGAAAACCTATGCACGCGACAATCGACATATGAAGAGGCATGGTTTCCAGGAACATAAACTAAGAGCACAGACAAAGATGGTCTACAACAGAATTTGGAGGGAGGAACTCCCACCATTGAAAAATAGCAAGAATAGGGAAACTTACCCGTCAACAAAGAATGAGAAAAGCTCAGCCCCAAAAAAACTGCAAACCACAACAACAAGTCCAACAACTTTCAAAGTTGAAGAACAACAAACCAGTGAACAACCACGAAGAGCTCGAACTGCAAGTGCAAGACCTCAACTTTGCAAAGTTGAATCAAAGAAGAACCAGAATCATGGAATGAAGCAACGAACAAGGATGGAGCACTCAAGCAGCGATGCCGACCATGAACGAAATTGTATTGCACCACATCTGTGCAATAAACATTCAAGACTGCCAAGGTTGTTAGGTGAACAGTTAACTCTGTCAGGACCGTCGAACGACGTGGGCCTCTGCAAGCATGTAAGAAAATATACAGCGTGGCAAGCCTGTTCTCTCGAAGCACACAACAATAAAGCAAAAATCATACATAGCAATATGGTAGAGAATGTATTCTACCCAGCAGAAAATGCTAATGGAAACATTCGAACTAATGCTAGCATTAATCCACCTTCAACCAATGCATAATAAAATATATGATTCAAAAAGACCATATACTACCAAATACTTTGGATATGCCAACATATTTAACATTGGGAATAGCAAAGGCGGCAATAAGACCTCCAATCCGTTGTCCAATCAGATCTTGACAAACATGACACTTTTTATTATATTAAAATCGATGTTTTCACTTCCCTTGTTCCAACAATAGACAATATGAAAATATTTCTGGTCAATGCACAATCTAATACCAAGTCAACGATTTATCGATCACTATAGTCCCTATATGCCTACGACAGAGACTAATAAAAGGTTGGGTGGCATGATAACACACCCAAGTGATCCAAAATATGCATGGCCCACAAAGGGATATAAATACTAAACACACAATTAATGTCTATTTAAAAAAAGATCATTCTTAAATTTTGTTTTAAAATGTAAAAGCTACCAAATGATGTAAAGAGAGGTTATATATGTCAAAACTAGAAAATGATGTAAAGAGAGGCTATATATAGCAAACTGGTTGTTAAAATTTGGAGAATTCATGTAAAAATGTAAAAACTAGAAAATGATGTAAAGAGAGGATATATACAACAAACTAGTTGTTAAAATTTGGAGAATTCATGTAAAATATGATTAGAGCATTTAAAAAAAAAACATCATTCTTAAATTTTCTTTTAAAATGTAAAAGTTAGCAAAATATGTAAAGAGAGGCTATATATGTAAAAGCTAGCAAATGATGTAAAGAGAGGTTATATAGAGCAAACTAGTTGTTAAAATTTGGAGAATTTATGTAAAATATGATTAGAGCATAGGATAGAGGGGTTAAGAATATTATTGTATTCTCTATTTTAATAATTACAATATATAAATACATAATAAATTATATCGACACTAATAACATAAATTGTGAAAATGTTGTTGGGGAACTTGAACCATTGTAGGGGGAGTGGAAAAGTCATTGCTTCACCAACTAACCAACCTTCATTATTAGTACTATTGCTATATATTTAGAATAAAGGATAAAGTATTCTATTAGTGTTCACTTAAATCAAATTGGTTTGTTAGACATGTGTTAAACCCTTTGATGATGGAGGGAAACCAACCATGGGAGGTCAAACACCTTCCCTCACACATACACATACAAGGGCTCTGGTCATCGGGGTTTCAACCTAGACTGTTTGCATGGTGGTGCCCTGTCCCAACCATTGTCGCCTTTATACACACTTGAGGTATCGTGGAATAAATATTCAATCCACTTGATGTGTCCTTGGGGGCAAGTTAGAGTTAAGGTGTTGTCACCTAATCCTCAACTCCTTTGTCTAGGCCAACTCCTAGCAAAGCCAAGGGGGGTAGTCCCTAATAAAATAATCTAAGGCTTAAACTGAAATCTAAGAAACTAGTATTCTAGGAGTTTATTGCATTAACCAATATATAAAGCAAATCTATTCTAAAGAATACATAGATCAATTAACCATCACAAGATACATAAAAGATACTTTCATAAAAAGATAATTGAGATACTAATAGATGCAAGAAAAATAATTATTGCTTCAAAGTAAATGACTGAAAGTAAAGTGCTTGAAGCAAATGACTTTGTAAATGTAGAATTGAGACCAGTGCCTTAAAAGTATCGTGGGTAATGTAGATCGAGCATTTTATTAAATTTATTAATAGTAGGTTAATGAGGTAAATTTTATTTGCAGGAAAGTAAAGTGTTTGAACTAAACTAAATTTGGCCTCTTGAGAAGTTATCCCTTTAGCTCAAAGATTTGTTGAGAACTTGCTGAAACCCAATGGTTTCACCAACAAGCCCACTAGAGGTGTCGGATGTCCAACACCGAGGGGAACAAGCTCGAGATATTTAGTGAAAATTTGCACACTTCCCCTAGGTGGTTCTTAAAGCCAAGCAATAAGTCTCTTTTGAGATTTCCCTATTAATCTATCACCACTAACCAGCCCAACATGCATGAAACTTACTTTCAGAAGATCGAGAAAAGCTCGCAATGGGAAGGGTCAGGAACAACACTGGGAGCTAAGGGGAGTTGTTTATTTTAAAAAAGAAATAAAATTGTTGAAATTAAATGTTCTCTAATTACTAGTCTTCATTGACCAGCCTCTTTCGAGGAGTTGAGGAGACAGTTTATTTCCAACTTTGAAATTGCATGAAATAAAATCTAATCTAGCAATTAGTGTTCTACTTTACAAAAGGGAAAACTAATCTAGCAATTAAAGTATTACTTTCCAACTTGAAATCTAATCTATGTGTTTGTTGTTGTAAAATTTAAAGCAAAGAAAGAAAGAAAATGAGAAACTTGCTCCAAGACCACAACACCAACCCCCTAGGGGGAAACACAAAGTGAGGCCTCCCTTGGCTCACTTATTTTATTAAATCGGTTACAATTGTCTCTTGAAGAGACTTTTGATCTATTTAAAATAGATATAAATATCCTTATAAATGGATCGAAAATGAAAATTTATACTTTTACAATGTTTCCCAAAGACATAAGGCAACTTTGGGGGGTCTTGGAAGCTTCAAATATTCAAGATTTGGACAACATATCCCTTTGTTTTTGCACATACCTGCACAAAACAACAAGCAAACCGAGATATAATATGCCCCAAAACACTTTAAAGGTGTCTTGAGATGTTAGTAATAAAGCCCCCAAAATTTCCTAAATAAATTTATTGAAAATATACAAAATGGAATCAAGAAATCAAGCTAGAAATCTTACTTCCTTGGGATCTTTTGTTGTTTTTTTAAGGCAGCAAAATGCAAGAAAAAAAATTCCAAATAATTGAATTAAGCTCTTAGAGAAAGAAACTATATTTTTCCTTTAAAACAATTTCTTTGAAATGAAACTAAGATAGCCACTAGCAAGCTAGATTTCTATATTAAATTTTATGATCTATCCACTTTCTCTTAAAACATACAAAGCATTGAATGTATTCAACCTTTAATATTTACTTTATATGTGCTTGAAATAAGTAACCAAAACAAAAAATTAATAGAGTGAGAAAGAGAGGAAAGAAATTTCTTTGATCTTCTTGGAAACTTGGGCAATGGAGTCTTGTTGATGGATCAAAGAGGGCTATGTCTTTTTTAGATCTTGAAGACAAATATAGGTGCAATCAAGCCCAATCTCCTCTTCACATGTGAGAACCTGCAACACTTACAGATCTCTTGCCAACAAAAATTAGTAGAAAGGTGATATCTACATAGAATGCTTCATAAAGACATACACATTAAGCAAAATGGATATGTATTATAAAAATTTCAGATGTACATAAGAAAAAATATTATTAAGCAAGCAATCTTTTCTAATCTTATCCTACTTGGAGATAGCTCCACTAGAAGGCCACTTACTAACAATTAAAACAAGAAAAGAAAAATTGCAAATTTACAACATTGACATAGATGCTCCACACATGAAATTGACACAAGAATGTAGCCTCCAAAGCCTTTTATTCCAATTCACAATGATGATACAATAGCTTACAAATGCAATCCTTCACTAGCTCCAACTAGCTTGCTAATGAGAGGATGCTCCAATATATAGCACAAACAGAAAATGCCAAGGGGAGGAGGGTGCACCCAGTGGATGGAGAGGGGAGCCAAGTATGTGGAAGAAGGCTGCCACCTCTCCTCATGTTCCTATAATGCACCATTTGGAAGAGATGAGGGGGATAGAGGGTGCCACCTCTCAAAAGGTAGGTTGCCCCTCTTTAGAATGTGCCACCTCTCAAGAGGTGTGCACCCTCTCTTTGAGCACATGTCACAACTCAACCAAAATGCCATCTCATCACTCTTTTAACCAATGGAAAGTATCTTTTGGTTTCCACATAGCCTTTTTAGGCTTTATTTCAATCCAACATGTTTCCTAGAAAATAGCATTTGCTGATTTTTCCTGATTTTTTATGTCTTTTTTGGGTTTTGTGAGGAAAATTAACTTCTTAGTGATTAAAATCACTAATTTCACTCACCAAAGTGGGCACGTAGGTAATGTGGGTGCTCTAGGTTCAAAAATGAGCACCCCAAGGAATATGAAGTCCCCTAGTACCATTTTTTTTATTAAAACTTTAATTTACAATTAAACAATTATGTTTTACAGAAATTTTTTAATTAACTGAAAAATTAAAAAAAATTAAGGGGGACTTAGCACATTTCCATAAAACTTTAGGAGGATGTTTATCATGGTAATATACATTAGACACTAGGATTAGATCCATGCTAAGGCCTAACCATGAGTATATATTCCATCTTTGGAGAAATTGAGTGAAAAAACTCGAAAATTATAAATTGCTTAGACAACAAAATATAATTAACAAGTAAAAAAAACACTCCAGAGTAACAAATCATGCCTAAGTCTAAGGTGGCTAAGACCTTTTACAAATTTCATCATGCAATATCTCTTATTAAAATTCCCCGGAGGGTATGGAAAATGTGAAAAATGTTGGTCTCATTGACCGGTTGAACTTCTGAACCTTGAATTTTGAACAAGGAGTTGTTCAATCTTTGGCGGCTCGCTGGAAGTCCATCCTAGTGCAACTTGGTAGATAACACCAACTATTAAGACACAATTAGTTTGGACATTTATTTGGTGTCAACCAATGATACATTAATGTCTTCAAAATCAATGATATTGTTTTTTCCCATAAATACGTATTTTTAGACATTGTCTAGATGTTATGAAGGACATTGAAATAATCATTACATAAGATGTTATGAAAAAACTCTATAACATCCGACGTTGAGACCACTGGCCATAGAATCGATCATTTTGATGGGGTTCTTATGGTATATAGATTGCTTGTATGTTTTTTGTTGTAAAACACACAAAAGCTCGTAGTGCCCTATGTTGAGTCAATTGAGAGCTCTAGTGTCCTGGGTGATGAGAACAATAATTTTACCCTGTGACAAATTTTCACTAAAAGGTCCAACCATAAAGACATGATGAGAAGAAGGTGTGCAAATATAAACTAGGCCCCTAGATTTGTTATAGGGTATCAAAAGATTATTGCTTCCTCTTAATTGGAAAAGTACTAGACTTCATATAATTATGTTATGTAGGATACATTGACATCATCCATCCATATCCTTGATGTAGGGACAAAATTATCTTACTGTGTTAATAATCACATGAATTATAAGTACTTTGTAGGGATGGGGTTGTTTATCCCTTATCATGTGTTGATGTATCCTAAGCATTTAATATCATAGATTCCATTCTCTAATCCTTAATATAATTGATTTAATAATTTGACTATTGTTAAGTATAGACATAGCATTTCCATTTATAATATGTATATAAACAATTACACCAAGTCAAGGAAATTAAAAAAAATAACATAATATATTTTGATGATCTTCCACACACTCATGGAAACATTGTAGGTTTTATAAATAAATTTAAATGCTCATTACAACTTGTAATTCTCAAGAAAAGTCTAATGACAAAGAGAATTTTGTTAGAATGAAGACTTAGAGATTTATTAGTGCACATGCATTACATACCCTTTCTTTCGTTGAGTTTTTAATAAACTATAACTTCCATAAACCTCTTATTACTTGACAAAGATGAGACTCGATACATCCTTGAGGTATGCAAAATGAACTAGTTGTAATGTTGGAATTATGGTTTATTTATATAATTTATAATTTGTGAATTTAATATGAGAATTTGAAACTTTGTTCATATGTGTCAGAGTATTAATGTATTGTGTATTAATGTATGACATTAATCAAAACATAGAACATTTAATTATAATTTATTTTCCTACAATACTTAAGTGTATCAATATTTACAAAACAATAAAAAATACATAATATTAAACAATAAAGAATTAAAATTATTAATATAAACTAGTTCCATGATAAAAGTACGAGTGTATTTAAAAAACTGCAAGTGTATCAATATTTACAAAACAATAAAAAAATACATAATATTAAACAACAAAGAATTAAAATTATTAGTATAAACTAGTTCCATGATAAAAGTACGAATGTATTTAAAAAATTGCAAGTCCATTATAAAAATATATTGAAACTATAGAAGATTTAAATGTCAAAAAGTATCAATATCCATGCTATTTTTGAAGCTATAGAAAATTTAAATGTCAAAAAGTATCAATATCCATGATAAAAAAATCCAAACATTTCATTTTTGTATTCAAAAGTATCAAGTCCTCTATAAGATCCATTAAAGCTAGGTTTTTTATTATATCATCTTGCATCTAGTGATCACCCTAGTAATCTAGAATATATCTAGCAAAACACGTTGGAGAGTGAAATTGAACTCATCATCATGATTTTATCTTATGCAGTTAATCCTTTTTTTTCAAAGTTAAACACAGAGATGATTTTAGGGGCTAAATTTCACTCATGGGCTATTTTTCCATGGTTTTTCCCAAAAAACGATTTGCTATTCTAAAAATGATTTGCCCAAATTCTATAGGATAAAATTATTTTACCTTAAAATTTGCCAAAATTTTATACAAACTATATAAAACCCTTAGAAATTTAAATTTTTTTATAAAAATATCGTCAAACATTTATAGTTGGCATATGAAGGATTAGTAAGATTCACCAAGTTTTCTACATTTTAAAATAAATTTCCATCCTTAAAATCATCCCTGGTTAAACATCAAATCTCAATTCCCGTTGTCACCCTAACCTTTCATCATGAAAACTTTGAACTATAATGTTCATGAGTATACCTAAATGTAAACAATGGTAACAATATAATTCTTTCTAATATACTTCTTTCTATGGCTATAATATGTTCAATCACCTATTCTATTTCATGCCAAGATGAATCCACTATCATTTAATGTTGATACATGTACTAATCTCTACTTCACCATTCTATGTTGATGGGATTTCATTAGGACCCTACTCTATGTTTAGAACATAAGAGGGTAGAACTCCATGCATCATATCCATATATTCATGACTCACTTTAACTCTTGAGCTACGAAATCCTTGTTTTGTAATGTTCTTTGATATAATTTTATAATTTTGTAAGAGTTTTGATAAACTAATATCTAAGAATATGTATCCCTTTGGATATAAGGATTGCGAGGGCATAAATAATACAATCTTAAACATTGATATGTATAATTGTCTACACATGTTTGGTACATAGGGCATGCACAATTTTTTGATAAATACTTGATATACAAAAGAGGTGGAATTTGTTTCCACGCTCCAAAGCATAATAACCGAAAAAAAAATCAAATCAATCTTGTAAATGAAAAAAATTAGAATATTAATTAGTTGATATTTAAAAATCTTTAAAAATTATTAAAATAAAATATTTAAACATTGAAATTTAATTATTAATTATTTAATTGAATATTAAACAATTTATTGGAAAATTATCCATGGATCACTATTTGGAGGAAGTGGTGATAAATTGGTTGCAAGATGCAATGGGGGTGCTTGGTGCTAACAATAAGAGAACATTTGCATAATGTGATTCTTTTGTTACTAGTTGTCATCCGAGTGGATGCACTCTATGATCTACTAGATTCATAGTCAATGCACTCTATGATTTACTAGGTTCATAATCATAGACTCTATATGTTTCAAATAATTTTGACACAACATTTATTCATTATGAAAAAATTGTTGAATCTCCCTCTTCAACTCATAAATCCTCTCATGTTTAATGTTCCTTTGTTAAGTAATAATGTGTTAAGTGTTATACATTGATAAAGGCACACAAGGATGTTGCACAAGGTCAACATGAACAACAACAACTAGACCAACATCTACATAGAAAGCAACAAAACTAATTATGTGATTTACAAATAAGAATTATACATACATGCACAACGACTGATTATTGTGGAAATTAAAATACATTAACTATAATGACTATTTTTATATTTACCTCTTTCATAGGGTGGCTCATCACTAGTAAGACACAAGTTTTCAACTCATTTCCAATCCATGCACGTATTGGTAAAAAATCCAAGTGAGGTTTCTTTGGATATCCTACAAGCATAAGAATCACTAAATACGTTATGTGTATGAATCGAGGTATTTTTTAAGGATTCAAATGTTATAACAAAGTATATATTCTAGGAAATTAT
>JASDQU010010097.1:121482-131619 GCA_032191745.1 Picea mariana | reverse complement strand
TAGCAAGGGCGACCAGACCTAGATATTCACCTTGAATATCATAGACAGCCATTGCAAACAGAATCTGCAACCCTCCATATTCCCTTTTTCATATGGAAGCACCATGTTCACAAGGTATTCCTGCCAACTTCCTACTGACGGCATATTTTCTACGAGATATGGGAAAAGGTGTTGATGCAAGCACATAAAAGCATGTTGGTTGCCTCCTATAATTGCATTGCAAAAGGACTGCACAGTGTAAAGCTGCAGCAACTGAACATCGAACTCGGCTGCCACCAAACAACAAATTACATTGAATAGACTATCTCCACAGGTAGACACAACATTTCTTGCCAGGTGTAAACCATGGCAATCTATGCCATGCAAAATCCATTTCAATTGCGATTGAAGGTCTTTGCAAACAATGGACAAGTAAATACGAGGACCTTCTATATTGCAGATGGACATTTTTTTGTACAGAAGTGGTTCATAATGGCCACTAAGGGCATTGGCATCATGGAACAAGATGCAAAATGGATTGTCAGATGCAGTTTTGTTGAATAGTAGGTATCTTGTTTTTCTTGTCAATGACCATATGCCAACTAATATATTCATCCAGTTAGACAACCACCGTATACAAAAGGTATCTCCCCAAAGTCCCCTCCGATGTGCAGGCATAACTGGAGATGCAGACAACCGCATCTTTGAAAAATACGTAGCAACATCATCTATTCCATGCAACTACCGAAGAAAATCAAATTCGAGTTCGTATTCATAGGACTGCAAAGCCTCAGCATCGCCATTTTCAAAACAGGCCAAGAAATAATTTATCAATCCATTGCGCAGTTCGGTCGAGGAATACCGGAAATGCAATAGAACCTAGAATGTATCGAAAAGACAATCCCCAACAGTATACGAGAATGCATCCAATCTAAAAATCCCATTGCTATGCAAAACCACATCAATGCTACCATGTATAATGGACCGTGTATCTATTTCATACGACCCAACGTCTACTACTTCTTCCATCTTTTCAACTATCATTTTCAAGTTGTTTGCTACATACTTTCAATTTCTATCAAAACAGAGAAAAACAGAGGAAAAAAATAAAAGGTAGCAAAATAAAAAAAATAAAAGGAAAGCAAAATAGTACACCAATCCCCGTATGTATCTTTCAACCTTCTTTTTCTCAACTTCAATTTCCCCTAGTCCCCATAGCAGATGAGAAAAAAACAGACTAACATTGGGAGTTGAACCAAACAGAAGAAAGAATGCAAATAAATAAAACCATAACTTTACTTAGCAGAAAGAGAACAGGTAGACGCAGTTTTCCGACCCACAGAATAAAAGCATACCCTGCGTCTACACCCCACCCGATGGTTCCCTCTTCTGATAGCTCCCAAATACATTCTGTAAAAGCCTTTGCATTTCATTTGTTGGAAAACCTATGCACGCAACAATTGGCATATGAAGAGGCATGGTTTCCAAGAACATAAACTAAGAGCACAGACAAAGATGGTCTGCAACAGAATTTGGAGGCAGGAACTCCCACCATTGAAAAATAGCAAGAACGGGGAAACTTACTCGTCAACAAAGAATGAGAAAATCTCAGCCCCAAAAAAATTGCCAACCATAACAATAGGTCCAACTGCTTGCAAAGTTGAAGAACAACAAACCAGTGAACAACCACGAAGAGCTCGAACTGCAAGTGTAGGACCTCAACTTTGCAAAGTTGAATCAAAGAAGAACCAAAATCATGGAACGAAGCAACGAACAAGGATGGAGCACTCAAGCAGCGATGTCGACCATGAACGAAACTGTATTTCACCGCATCTGTACAATAAACATTCAAGACTACCAGGGTTGTTAGGTAAACAGTTAAGACTGTCAGGACCGTCGAACATCGTGGGCCTGTGTAAGCATTTAAGAAAATATACAGCGCAGCAAGCCTGTTCTCTCGAAGCACGCAACAATAAAGCAAAAATCATACATAACAATATGGTAGAGAATGTATTCTACCCAGTAGAAAATTCTAAGGGAAACATTCGAACTAATGCTAGCATTAATCCACCCTCAACCAATGCATAATAAAATATATGATTCAAAAAGACCATATACTACCAAATACTTTGGATATGCCAACATATTTAACATTGGGAATAGTGAAGGCGGCAATAAGACCTCCAATCTGTTGTCCAATCAGATCTTGACAAACATGACACTTTTTATTATATTAAAATTGATGTTTTCACTTCCCTTGTTCCAACAATAGACAATATGGAAATATTTCTGGTCAATGCACAATCTAATACCAGGTCAACGATTTATCGATCACTATAGTCCCTCTATGCCTATGGCAGGGACTAATAAAAGGTTGGGTGGCATGATAACACACCCAAGTGATCCAAAATATGCATGGCCCACAAAGGGATATAAATACTAAACACACAATTAATGTCTATTTAAAAAAAGATCATTCTTAAATTTTGTTTTAAAATGTAAAAGCTACCAAATGATGTAAAGAGAGGTTATATATGTCAAAACTAGAAAATGATGTAAAGAGAGGCTATATATAGCAAACTGGTTGTTAAAATTTGGAGAATTCATGTAAAAATGTAAAAACTAGAAAATGATGTAAAGAGAGGATATATACAACAAACTAGTTGTTAAAATTTGGAGAATTCATGTAAAATATGATTAGAGCATTTAAAAAAAAAACATCATTCTTAAATTTTCTTTTAAAATGTAAAAGTTAGCAAAATATGTAAAGAGAGGCTATATATGTAAAAGCTAGCAAATGATGTAAAGAGAGGTTATATAGAGCAAACTAGTTGTTAAAATTTGGAGAATTTATGTAAAATATGATTAGAGCATAGGATAGAGGGGTTAAGAATATTATTGTATTCTCTATTTTAATAATTACAATATATAAATACATAATAAATTATATCGACACTAATAACATAAATTGTGAAAATGTTGTTGGGGAACTTGAACCATTGTAGGGGGAGTGGAAAAGTCATTGCTTCACCAACTAACCAACCTTCATTATTAGTACTATTGCTATATATTTAGAATAAAGGATAAAGTATTCTATTAGTGTTCACTTAAATCAAATTGGTTTGTTAGACATGTGTTAAACCCTTTGATGATGGAGGGAAACCAACCATGGGAGGTCAAACACCTTCCCTCACACATACACATACAAGGGCTCTGGTCATCGGGGTTTCAACCTAGACTGTTTGCATGGTGGTGCCCTGTCCCAACCATTGTCGCCTTTATACACACTTGAGGTATCGTGGAATAAATATTCAATCCACTTGATGTGTCCTTGGGGGCAAGTTAGAGTTAAGGTGTTGTCACCTAATCCTCAACTCCTTTGTCTAGGCCAACTCCTAGCAAAGCCAAGGGGGGTAGTCCCTAATAAAATAATCTAAGGCTTAAACTGAAATCTAAGAAACTAGTATTCTAGGAGTTTATTGCATTAACCAATATATAAAGCAAATCTATTCTAAAGAATACATAGATCAATTAACCATCACAAGATACATAAAAGATACTTTCATAAAAAGATAATTGAGATACTAATAGATGCAAGAAAAATAATTATTGCTTCAAAGTAAATGACTGAAAGTAAAGTGCTTGAAGCAAATGACTTTGTAAATGTAGAATTGAGACCAGTGCCTTAAAAGTATCGTGGGTAATGTAGATCGAGCATTTTATTAAATTTATTAATAGTAGGTTAATGAGGTAAATTTTATTTGCAGGAAAGTAAAGTGTTTGAACTAAACTAAATTTGGCCTCTTGAGAAGTTATCCCTTTAGCTCAAAGATTTGTTGAGAACTTGCTGAAACCCAATGGTTTCACCAACAAGCCCACTAGAGGTGTCGGATGTCCAACACCGAGGGGAACAAGCTCGAGATATTTAGTGAAAATTTGCACACTTCCCCTAGGTGGTTCTTAAAGCCAAGCAATAAGTCTCTTTTGAGATTTCCCTATTAATCTATCACCACTAACCAGCCCAACATGCATGAAACTTACTTTCAGAAGATCGAGAAAAGCTCGCAATGGGAAGGGTCAGGAACAACACTGGGAGCTAAGGGGAGTTGTTTATTTTAAAAAAGAAATAAAATTGTTGAAATTAAATGTTCTCTAATTACTAGTCTTCATTGACCAGCCTCTTTCGAGGAGTTGAGGAGACAGTTTATTTCCAACTTTGAAATTGCATGAAATAAAATCTAATCTAGCAATTAGTGTTCTACTTTACAAAAGGGAAAACTAATCTAGCAATTAAAGTATTACTTTCCAACTTGAAATCTAATCTATGTGTTTGTTGTTGTAAAATTTAAAGCAAAGAAAGAAAGAAAATGAGAAACTTGCTCCAAGACCACAACACCAACCCCCTAGGGGGAAACACAAAGTGAGGCCTCCCTTGGCTCACTTATTTTATTAAATCGGTTACAATTGTCTCTTGAAGAGACTTTTGATCTATTTAAAATAGATATAAATATCCTTATAAATGGATCGAAAATGAAAATTTATACTTTTACAATGTTTCCCAAAGACATAAGGCAACTTTGGGGGGTCTTGGAAGCTTCAAATATTCAAGATTTGGACAACATATCCCTTTGTTTTTGCACATACCTGCACAAAACAACAAGCAAACCGAGATATAATATGCCCCAAAACACTTTAAAGGTGTCTTGAGATGTTAGTAATAAAGCCCCCAAAATTTCCTAAATAAATTTATTGAAAATATACAAAATGGAATCAAGAAATCAAGCTAGAAATCTTACTTCCTTGGGATCTTTTGTTGTTTTTTTAAGGCAGCAAAATGCAAGAAAAAAAATTCCAAATAATTGAATTAAGCTCTTAGAGAAAGAAACTATATTTTTCCTTTAAAACAATTTCTTTGAAATGAAACTAAGATAGCCACTAGCAAGCTAGATTTCTATATTAAATTTTATGATCTATCCACTTTCTCTTAAAACATACAAAGCATTGAATGTATTCAACCTTTAATATTTACTTTATATGTGCTTGAAATAAGTAACCAAAACAAAAAATTAATAGAGTGAGAAAGAGAGGAAAGAAATTTCTTTGATCTTCTTGGAAACTTGGGCAATGGAGTCTTGTTGATGGATCAAAGAGGGCTATGTCTTTTTTAGATCTTGAAGACAAATATAGGTGCAATCAAGCCCAATCTCCTCTTCACATGTGAGAACCTGCAACACTTACAGATCTCTTGCCAACAAAAATTAGTAGAAAGGTGATATCTACATAGAATGCTTCATAAAGACATACACATTAAGCAAAATGGATATGTATTATAAAAATTTCAGATGTACATAAGAAAAAATATTATTAAGCAAGCAATCTTTTCTAATCTTATCCTACTTGGAGATAGCTCCACTAGAAGGCCACTTACTAACAATTAAAACAAGAAAAGAAAAATTGCAAATTTACAACATTGACATAGATGCTCCACACATGAAATTGACACAAGAATGTAGCCTCCAAAGCCTTTTATTCCAATTCACAATGATGATACAATAGCTTACAAATGCAATCCTTCACTAGCTCCAACTAGCTTGCTAATGAGAGGATGCTCCAATATATAGCACAAACAGAAAATGCCAAGGGGAGGAGGGTGCACCCAGTGGATGGAGAGGGGAGCCAAGTATGTGGAAGAAGGCTGCCACCTCTCCTCATGTTCCTATAATGCACCATTTGGAAGAGATGAGGGGGATAGAGGGTGCCACCTCTCAAAAGGTAGGTTGCCCCTCTTTAGAATGTGCCACCTCTCAAGAGGTGTGCACCCTCTCTTTGAGCACATGTCACAACTCAACCAAAATGCCATCTCATCACTCTTTTAACCAATGGAAAGTATCTTTTGGTTTCCACATAGCCTTTTTAGGCTTTATTTCAATCCAACATGTTTCCTAGAAAATAGCATTTGCTGATTTTTCCTGATTTTTTATGTCTTTTTTGGGTTTTGTGAGGAAAATTAACTTCTTAGTGATTAAAATCACTAATTTCACTCACCAAAGTGGGCACGTAGGTAATGTGGGTGCTCTAGGTTCAAAAATGAGCACCCCAAGGAATATGAAGTCCCCTAGTACCATTTTTTTTATTAAAACTTTAATTTACAATTAAACAATTATGTTTTACAGAAATTTTTTAATTAACTGAAAAATTAAAAAAAATTAAGGGGGACTTAGCACATTTCCATAAAACTTTAGGAGGATGTTTATCATGGTAATATACATTAGACACTAGGATTAGATCCATGCTAAGGCCTAACCATGAGTATATATTCCATCTTTGGAGAAATTGAGTGAAAAAACTCGAAAATTATAAATTGCTTAGACAACAAAATATAATTAACAAGTAAAAAAAACACTCCAGAGTAACAAATCATGCCTAAGTCTAAGGTGGCTAAGACCTTTTACAAATTTCATCATGCAATATCTCTTATTAAAATTCCCCGGAGGGTATGGAAAATGTGAAAAATGTTGGTCTCATTGACCGGTTGAACTTCTGAACCTTGAATTTTGAACAAGGAGTTGTTCAATCTTTGGCGGCTCGCTGGAAGTCCATCCTAGTGCAACTTGGTAGATAACACCAACTATTAAGACACAATTAGTTTGGACATTTATTTGGTGTCAACCAATGATACATTAATGTCTTCAAAATCAATGATATTGTTTTTTCCCATAAATACGTATTTTTAGACATTGTCTAGATGTTATGAAGGACATTGAAATAATCATTACATAAGATGTTATGAAAAAACTCTATAACATCCGACGTTGAGACCACTGGCCATAGAATCGATCATTTTGATGGGGTTCTTATGGTATATAGATTGCTTGTATGTTTTTTGTTGTAAAACACACAAAAGCTCGTAGTGCCCTATGTTGAGTCAATTGAGAGCTCTAGTGTCCTGGGTGATGAGAACAATAATTTTACCCTGTGACAAATTTTCACTAAAAGGTCCAACCATAAAGACATGATGAGAAGAAGGTGTGCAAATATAAACTAGGCCCCTAGATTTGTTATAGGGTATCAAAAGATTATTGCTTCCTCTTAATTGGAAAAGTACTAGACTTCATATAATTATGTTATGTAGGATACATTGACATCATCCATCCATATCCTTGATGTAGGGACAAAATTATCTTACTGTGTTAATAATCACATGAATTATAAGTACTTTGTAGGGATGGGGTTGTTTATCCCTTATCATGTGTTGATGTATCCTAAGCATTTAATATCATAGATTCCATTCTCTAATCCTTAATATAATTGATTTAATAATTTGACTATTGTTAAGTATAGACATAGCATTTCCATTTATAATATGTATATAAACAATTACACCAAGTCAAGGAAATTAAAAAAAATAACATAATATATTTTGATGATCTTCCACACACTCATGGAAACATTGTAGGTTTTATAAATAAATTTAAATGCTCATTACAACTTGTAATTCTCAAGAAAAGTCTAATGACAAAGAGAATTTTGTTAGAATGAAGACTTAGAGATTTATTAGTGCACATGCATTACATACCCTTTCTTTCGTTGAGTTTTTAATAAACTATAACTTCCATAAACCTCTTATTACTTGACAAAGATGAGACTCGATACATCCTTGAGGTATGCAAAATGAACTAGTTGTAATGTTGGAATTATGGTTTATTTATATAATTTATAATTTGTGAATTTAATATGAGAATTTGAAACTTTGTTCATATGTGTCAGAGTATTAATGTATTGTGTATTAATGTATGACATTAATCAAAACATAGAACATTTAATTATAATTTATTTTCCTACAATACTTAAGTGTATCAATATTTACAAAACAATAAAAAATACATAATATTAAACAATAAAGAATTAAAATTATTAATATAAACTAGTTCCATGATAAAAGTACGAGTGTATTTAAAAAACTGCAAGTGTATCAATATTTACAAAACAATAAAAAAATACATAATATTAAACAACAAAGAATTAAAATTATTAGTATAAACTAGTTCCATGATAAAAGTACGAATGTATTTAAAAAATTGCAAGTCCATTATAAAAATATATTGAAACTATAGAAGATTTAAATGTCAAAAAGTATCAATATCCATGCTATTTTTGAAGCTATAGAAAATTTAAATGTCAAAAAGTATCAATATCCATGATAAAAAAATCCAAACATTTCATTTTTGTATTCAAAAGTATCAAGTCCTCTATAAGATCCATTAAAGCTAGGTTTTTTATTATATCATCTTGCATCTAGTGATCACCCTAGTAATCTAGAATATATCTAGCAAAACACGTTGGAGAGTGAAATTGAACTCATCATCATGATTTTATCTTATGCAGTTAATCCTTTTTTTTCAAAGTTAAACACAGAGATGATTTTAGGGGCTAAATTTCACTCATGGGCTATTTTTCCATGGTTTTTCCCAAAAAACGATTTGCTATTCTAAAAATGATTTGCCCAAATTCTATAGGATAAAATTATTTTACCTTAAAATTTGCCAAAATTTTATACAAACTATATAAAACCCTTAGAAATTTAAATTTTTTTATAAAAATATCGTCAAACATTTATAGTTGGCATATGAAGGATTAGTAAGATTCACCAAGTTTTCTACATTTTAAAATAAATTTCCATCCTTAAAATCATCCCTGGTTAAACATCAAATCTCAATTCCCGTTGTCACCCTAACCTTTCATCATGAAAACTTTGAACTATAATGTTCATGAGTATACCTAAATGTAAACAATGGTAACAATATAATTCTTTCTAATATACTTCTTTCTATGGCTATAATATGTTCAATCACCTATTCTATTTCATGCCAAGATGAATCCACTATCATTTAATGTTGATACATGTACTAATCTCTACTTCACCATTCTATGTTGATGGGATTTCATTAGGACCCTACTCTATGTTTAGAACATAAGAGGGTAGAACTCCATGCATCATATCCATATATTCATGACTCACTTTAACTCTTGAGCTACGAAATCCTTGTTTTGTAATGTTCTTTGATATAATTTTATAATTTTGTAAGAGTTTTGATAAACTAATATCTAAGAATATGTATCCCTTTGGATATAAGGATTGCGAGGGCATAAATAATACAATCTTAAACATTGATATGTATAATTGTCTACACATGTTTGGTACATAGGGCATGCACAATTTTTTGATAAATACTTGATATACAAAAGAGGTGGAATTTGTTTCCACGCTCCAAAGCATAATAACCGAAAAAAAAATCAAATCAATCTTGTAAATGAAAAAAATTAGAATATTAATTAGTTGATATTTAAAAATCTTTAAAAATTATTAAAATAAAATATTTAAACATTGAAATTTAATTATTAATTATTTAATTGAATATTAAACAATTTATTGGAAAATTATCCATGGATCACTATTTGGAGGAAGTGGTGATAAATTGGTTGCAAGATGCAATGGGGGTGCTTGGTGCTAACAATAAGAGAACATTTGCATAATGTGATTCTTTTGTTACTAGTTGTCATCCGAGTGGATGCACTCTATGATCTACTAGATTCATAGTCAATGCACTCTATGATTTACTAGGTTCATAATCATAGACTCTATATGTTTCAAATAATTTTGACACAACATTTATTCATTATGAAAAAATTGTTGAATCTCCCTCTTCAACTCATAAATCCTCTCATGTTTAATGTTCCTTTGTTAAGTAATAATGTGTTAAGTGTTATACATTGATAAAGGCACACAAGGATGTTGCACAAGGTCAACATGAACAACAACAACTAGACCAACATCTACATAGAAAGCAACAAAACTAATTATGTGATTTACAAATAAGAATTATACATACATGCACAACGACTGATTATTGTGGAAATTAAAATACATTAACTATAATGACTATTTTTATATTTACCTCTTTCATAGGGTGGCTCATCACTAGTAAGACACAAGTTTTCAACTCATTTCCAATCCATGCACGTATTGGTAAAAAATCCAAGTGAGGTTTCTTTGGATATCCTACAAGCATAAGAATCACTAAATACGTTATGTGTATGAATCGAGGTATTTTTTAAGGATTCAAATGTTATAACAAAGTATATATTCTAGGAAATTAT
>JASDQU010010097.1:82241-97876 GCA_032191745.1 Picea mariana | reverse complement strand
CCCATGGTGTTCATGATCATTCCATTCCCCTTGTACCCGGAAGCCTTCCTCCCAATATCCGTCCATATTGTCATCCCTTTTCCCAAAAAAATGAAATTGAGAAAATGGTCCAGGAACTCCTTAATGCAGGAGTTATCCACCCTAATATGAGCCCCTACTCTTCTCCTGTGGTCATGGTCCTGAATAAACAAGGTTCTTAGCAAATGTGTCCCGACTTCCGTTCCCTCAACAAACTTACCATCAAAGACAAATTCCCCATTCCTGTCATTGATGACCTCCTGGATGAATTGAGTGGCACCCAAATCTTCACTAAACTTGATCTTCGTTCGGGCTACCACCAGATAAATATGAAAGAGGCAGACATTCCCAAGACTGCCTTTAGAACTCATGAAGGCCACTATAAGTTTTTGGTCATGCCATTTGGCTTGTGCAATGCCCCCTACACCTTCCAAAGCCTCATGAATCATGTCTTCTGTCCTTTTCTTCACCATTTTGTCTTAGTTTACTTTGATGATATCCTCATCTATAGAAAAACCTAGACAAACCATCTTGCTCATGTGGATCAAGTTCTCCATATACTCTCTCAGCACCAACTTTTCTTGAAACAATCTAAATGTGCTTTTGGCGCCTCATAAGTAGAATACTTGGGTCATCTGGTTGGCAAGGATGGCGTCAGGGTGGATCCTAAAAAGATTGAAGCTATGCAAGAATGGCCTCACCCAAAGACTCTTAATATCTTGCGTGGATTTCTGGGATTAACAGGGTATTATCGCAAGTTTGTTAAGAATTATGGGAAGATTGCAACACCTCTCACTGCTCTCCTAAAAAAGAACTCTTTCACTTGGAATCCAGCCGCTGCTCAAGCTTTTCAAACCTTGAAAATGGCCATGTGCACCACTCCAGTCCTTGTCCTTCCCAATTTCACAAAGACCTTTGTGTTGGAATGTGATGCCTCAAGGAAAGGAATTGGTGCTATCCTTATGCAAGAGGGTCGACCTTTGGCCTTTACCAACAAGAAACTATCTGAAAGAAATCTGGGCAAATCCATCTATGAAAAGGAAATGTTGGATATTCTACATGTCGTTAATCTATGGCTCCCTTATTTATTGGGGCAACGTTTCCAAATTAAGACAGACCATCAAAGCCTCAAGTATTTTCTGGAACAACGCATTTCCTCCCCAGAACAACAAAAATGGGTGACTAAGCTCTTTGGATATGAATATGAGATCATTTACAAGAAAGGCAAAGACGATGTGGTTGTGGATGCACTTCCTAAAAATATGAAGATGAAGGATCCCTTTTTTCTCTTTCATTCATTGTACCAGATTGGCTCCAAACCGTTCGCTAGGAATGGCTACAAGATCCCAAAAGTTCGCAACTGATCCAACAATTGCAGTCCAATGCTCTAGCTTCCCCAGGGTACTCTTGGCTCCATGATGAACTTTGATACAAAGGCTGTTTGTATTTAAGTAAATAATCAAAGCTTAAATCCACAGTACTTTCTGAGCTTCATGCTACACCCACAACAGGGCACTCCGGGTTCACCAAAACCTATGATAGGGTCAAACGTTCCTTTTTCTGGGATGGTATGAAACAGGACATTCGTAATTTTGTCACTGAATGTGATGTGCGTCAATGCAACAAGGGAGAAACAATCAAATCTCCAGGCACACTACAACCTCTCTCGATTCCACCTGCTATTTGGAAGGATATCTCTATGGATTTTATTACCGGCTTACCCAAATCAGGAAATAAATCAATCATCATGGTGGTTGTTGATCGCCTTTACAAGTATGCTCATTTCTGTGCCCTTCAACACCCATTTAAAACATCCATGGTGGCTCAAATTTTCATGGATCAGGTCTTCAAGCTTCATGGCATGCCACACTCTATTGTTTCTGATCACGACCCAACTTTCACAAGAAATTTTTGGCAAGAACTGTTCAAGATACAAGGCACCGAATTGCATCTCAGCACAACTTATCATCCCCAGACTAATGGCCAAACAGAAGTTGTCAACAAGTGTTTGGAAACATATTTGAGGTGTTTTGCCTCGGAAAATCAAAATCAGTGGACTCAATGGTTACCCCTAGTTGAATGGTGGTACAACACTTCATACCAGATGACTACACACATGACTCCTTTTGAAGCGGTATATGGACATAAGCCACCTTCAGTTCTCTCATACTTACCCGGTGCCTNATTATGAGATCATTTACAAGAAAGGCAAAGACAATGTGGTTGTGGATGCACTTTACCGAAAATATGAAGATGAAGGGTCCCTTTTTTCTCTCTCCTTTATTGTACCAGATTGGCTCCAAGTTGTTCGCCAGGAATGGCTACACGATCCCAAAAGTTCGCCTCTAATACAACAATTGCAATCCAATTCTCTAGTTTCCCCAGGGTACTCTTGGCTCCATGATGAGCTTCGATACAAAGGTCGTTTGTATTTAAGTAAATAGTCAAAACTTAAATCCACGGCACTTTCTGAGCTTCATGCTACACCCATAGCTGGGCACTCCGAGTTTACCAAAACCTATGATAGGGTCAAACGTTCTTTTTTCTGGGATGGTATGAAACAGGATGTTCGTAATTTTGTGGCTGAATGTGATGTGTATCAACGCAACAAGGGTGAAATAGTCAAATCTACAGGCACACTACAACCGCTTCTGATTCCACCTGCTATTTGGCGGGATATCTCTATGGATTTTATTGTAGGCTTACCTAAATTGGGCAATAAATCAATCATCACGGTGGTAGTTGATCGTCTTTCCAAGTATGCTCATTTTTGTGCTCTTCAACACCCATTTACAGCATCCACTATGGCTCAAATTTTCATGGATCAGGTCTTCAAGCTTCATGGCATGCCGCATTCTATTGTTTTTTATCGCGAACCAACTTTCACCAACAATTTTTGGCAAGAACTGTTCAAGCTACAAGGCACCCAATTGTATCTCAGCACATCTTATCATCCCCAGACTGATGGTCAAACTGAAGTTGTCAACAAGTGTTTGGAAACATATTTGAGGTGTTTTTCCTCAAAAAAGAAAAATCAGTGGGCTCAATGGTTAACACTAGTTGAATGGTGGTACAACACTTCATACCATACAGCTACCTGCATGACTCCTTTTGAAGCGGTATATGGACAAAAGCCACCTTCATTTCTCTCATATTTTCCAGGTGTCTTGAAGGACCAGGTGGTTGACCAAACACTTACAGTTCGAGAGGCTATTCTTCGTACCCTCAAAGAGAATTTGGTCATGGCCCAGAATCGCATGAAGCAACAAGCAGATCAATGTCGCTCTGAATGTCAATTTGCAGAAGGGGATCAGGTGTTTCTTTGACTATAACCTTATAAGAAAAATTCCCTCAAGGATGACCATTGTCAGAAACTAGCGCCCAAATTTTATGGTCCTTATACCGTTCTAGAGTGTGTGGGACAGGTGGCCTATCTGTTAGATTTTCCCATTTATTCTAAGCTCCATCATGTTTTTCATGTTTCCTACTTAAAGAAGGTGATTGGAACTAAGTGCCAAACTCAAAACAACCTTCCCGAGTTGGACGAAGAAGGATCCATTTGGCTACAACCACAAGCAGTTTTGTACCAATGTGAGCATCATCTATGTCAGCGAACCATCAAGGAAGTGTTAGTCCAGTGGAAAGATACAACCCCAGCAGATGCCAATTGGGAACCAGCTACCATTCTGCAGCAATTTCCACATATCAAGCCTTGAGGAAAAGGTTGTTTTAAGGGGGAGGACATGTTAGGGACCTAACCCCTCGCGTAGGTAGAATAATATATTCTGATGTAATAAAGGTCAATATTAATAAGGCCTAGCAATAAGGAAGAATAAGTCGAATGTAAGAAGACATAATAGAAGCTTATGCTTCTAGAAGGATCTTCCTCTAGATGGTTCTTTTGATATACATATTTAGTATAAATAGGAGTCGAGGGTATTAGAACTATTGTCTTGGATATTATTGTAATAGAGTTGTGCTCTGCTGGAGGTTTCCCCCTCGAAGAGGCAAGTGAACATTGCTCTCAATAATCAAAGTGTTATTTATGGTGTTATTCTGGTATCATTTTGGTATTATTGTGGTGTTGTTTTGGTTATATTGTTATTCATCTGCCATTTCTAGTGTTTTATTTATGTTCTGCATAATTTTTATATCTGGAATATTACACCTAGAATCAAAATACAAAAGAACTTCATCTAGATATTATTGGGCAGGTGGATCTTTGCTTCCCAAAGAAGCATCTTTAGGATCAATGGATGAATTCAAGTCTGGAATATGTTGATGAGGAATAGGAGAATAGGCACCCTCTGAATTAGTTGTCATTGTTCAAGCATACATAGTGGAGTTGGGCTAGAAACAAATATCCTCCAACTGAGACCTTAAAGAAACGCACTCGTCCTGCAATTTTTGTTGTCCCTGCCTGTGCTCCACCAATATCTTTAAATTTGTGAGAACTTGGGCTGAAATACAACTTACTTGGATCTAGAGTGCTTGAACCGAGTTGAGTATGTTTGATTGGTCCTCTTTCGGTGGTTCCCTTCTGCTCTGTGAACTGTTAGCACCACCCTTAGCCATAATTCTAAGTGTTTCAAAGACTGAAGAATGGATAATCTTAAGTATCTCAGCAGGCGAGTGCAGGTCCAAGGGCACATCCACAAATTGCTCCAAATTCTTCTGAGTTGATCCCAGTTTCAACCCAGTTAAAATACATTCTGAACAAATGATAAACCATATCTAGGGAGGATGAATTGAGTCTCTCGTAATATCCAGAAGGTGGGAGATATGCTCACACTGAGAAATCGACACTCGTTGAGTAGGATTAATCTTTTAATCTCACATGGATGATGTCAATGGGGGCGAGGGTGATGCCAACCACTAAAGCCATAGTACCTTAACCATTATGCCAATGCAATTGCAAGTCAGGCGAAGTGACTACATCTTTGTTGTGGGGAGATCAACATGTGTGTGCTTGAGGAGGAGGTACAATCGATTAATACCAGGATGGGGGGAGGAGGTTGCAAGTCCAGAACATTCATCGTGTGAGTGGTGAAGCCCTGAACGTGTCCAAAAAAAAATTCCATGTGTCCCTTCCTTAAGCTTCTGACATGGCTTGAATTCCTTGGTGAACTGCACCATGCGTGTGTCATGGTTGATGCCCTTGTATTTTCCCATGGGATATGAATGAGGGAGGGCCGCCCATTTACCCTCAATGTCCCTAACATGTCTCTAATAACCAAATTGGCTTGGTGATCTACGATTGAATTATTATACCGGAGAATGTGGAAAGGAACTAGAATTTGAAAGGTTTTTATCTCTTGTTGGATTCTTTGAAATATTGAACTTAGATGAATATCAGAAGGCAAAGACTTCAACCTCACATGATTGATGACAACTTTTGAATCTCCCATAAGGGTGATAGAGTCTATGCTTTGTTATCTAGCCATCTGCAAACCCTGAAGGAGTGTAGACACCTCGACTTGGTTATTGGTGGCATGTCCAATGTTCCATGAATATAAAGCCTGATATTTCCTCATGGGTTGATGATTACCCCACCCACACTTGTCACCCCATAGACCTATTATAGGTTTAGGTTTTGAAGGCACACATAATGTTAAAAATACACACTATGATATATATTAATTCTATATAAAGAACCTTATTATACATTTGACTTTAATATAAAGAGAAATATTATATTTTTAATCATAACATTTGTTATACTCATTGTAGTCTAGATTTATTGTATATATACTTTTTTTTTTTTCCATGGAAAAAATTTTCTCAATTTTATATTAAGTATAAAATCATTTACATGTCAGTACCACAAACAACGATCCAGTAGCAGGGGCTCAATCAAAAACCCAAGACCGATACCACCATTACATATTGTATATATACTTGACGTATCTGTTATAGTCACTAACTCTATATAAAATAACNTGTAATTTTAGTCATATTTCTTATAGTCATTTCATTCTAGATTTATTTGAATATTTGAAAAGACACCATGACAAATTTGTTACGAATACTAAGGTAGTTTAGAGACACTTACATATATACACTTGATGTATTTGTTATAGTCACTAATTCTGTATAAAATAAAATAACGTATTATACATTTGACTCTAATATAAAAGGACGTATTGTAATTTTAGGCTTACATATTTCTTATAGTCATTTCATTCTAGATTTATTTGTATATTTGAAAAGACACCATGACAAATTTGTTACGAATACTAAGGTAGTTTAGAGACACACTTACATATAACAACTTAATTATATACAAAGCAAGAGATTTATTGTACATTTGAAAACCTATGTCAAGGGAGATATTTTGACATATTGTATTGTTTAGAAAAAAAAATTGATATGAAAGCCATAGCATCCATGTTGCCCATTACTTTTTATTTTGATGGGCTTGCAAATAATTATATATAAAACAATTTTTCAGTTAAACATTTTTTTATGTGAAAGAAATATTTTATAAAATAAGGAAAATTCATAAAAAGGAATTAATCAAAGTAAAGTGGAATTTGAAAAAGAAGTTATGTTTCAATCCATTGAAATCGAGAAAAAATAAGAAGTAAAAATTGATGATTTTTGAAAGTCGAAATGAAAGATTCACAAAGTGCATTAGTGTGGTCATGAAGATTGAATTCATAGTTGGATCGTTTCTAATAGATTGATCGTTAAACCTCTAGCTCTATAGGGTTGTTGTAGCGATTGAGTAAGGAATGATTCTACCAAGATAAGTTTGTTTAAGATTGCAAAGACACCTAGTGGTGATAGCATGGTGATTCCATAGTCATTATGCATGCCAATTATGTGAGATGTGTGGGTGTTGTTGCACTTTTCTGCTCTGAAAATTGTCATGTGTTGTTTGAATTCAATCATCATCTATTGGATCTTGAGATGTCCTTGAACAATAAGCTTGGTGTTTATCTATTGTGCAGAAAGAGAAAGAATAAAATGGTTGTTGTGGGTAATTGAATAGCAAGAAACTCATGAAGATTATGTTATGATTGATCTTATAGGAAACTTTGTTTCTGCAATCAATTTACTACGATTGTCATTATTGGTGTCTGTGAATTTGTGAATTAATATCAAATAGTAGATTATGGTTGACTTTGTTGTTGGGTCCTCTAATAAATCGAACCTACAATCGGGTTAAGGATGCCCTATTCTCTATACATGGAATTCATGCAAGTTATTTATGAAGGTCAAGAGTTGTTTATCAAGGATATCTCTTATTCTTAATAGGTAGACCATGATGGGCAACACATTTTTCCCTTCGAAGGACATATACGACAGGTCAAATTTCAAGATAGTCTTGAGTGTTGTCGCCCTTATCCTTCTATTGGTCGAATATGTTATGTAATGATCCAAAAATCCTTAGACACCACTTATTCTTTAAAAATATACATATAGCATCTAACTTTATTCATAATTAATTTTTAATCGTATTCAGGTCATTTGCAGAAAAATGAGGATGTGCTTCTTATCCAAAAACTCATAAATTGATGATTGATTTGCAAATTTATGAGATGACACAATAGAAAATAAAATAACTCAAATTACATATATTGATGACATAATTCACTTCATCTTCAAATCCTCTTTAGACAATAAGATTGTTATTCATCATCTCAAAATGTCGAATTACATTACAACATGGACTTACAAAAGCCAATTTAATAGACTCTCTTTAATTCTGCTTCTCAAACGCAGAAAAGAAGTTTACCATTGAATTCCTTGCGAAATTATGAGAAATTCGAGTATAAAGTCGACCATATTCTGAACTAGATCAATTTCACCCTCTTTACATGCCAAACAATGCACTATGGCACTCATTAATGGAACTGGACTAAGACTTTTACAAATGACCTATGATCATAGAACAGAGCTCAAATTCATACTCCTTGTGAGAAAACGATAAAAATGAGTATAAAGTTTCCTAGGTGCAGTCATTATACATTGTGGCATGCATATCGAGACAACACCAAACTTAGGCAAACTCTTGCATGCACTTCGAGACATTCGAACCTTTGGATCCGTACCACCTCCTCAAGATCTATTCCCACATTGGAATGTGTGCACATCGAAATATGTGTACATTGGGATCTGTGACATTAAATAGGTCATGGCCCCCAAACCTCCATCTGCAACTTATGGCAACTTACTTTTACTTTTGGTGGAGTCTCGTAGTATGCAGCGCCTTGGGCACAGTGGTTAAAACTTTGGCACATTACTCGGAAAGTCAGGGATCAAACCCCACCAACCGTCGGTTGTTGCGTGTTGTTTTGTTATATTAATGGCATATGATTTAAATTATATTTGCGATGACATATAGTTTGTTAGCCCCTGTGGAATGGAAAATGGTTACATGGTATTACATAAGATATGATTGAAATACTATGGGTTGAGGGATTAGTCCCTTGGCCCTTTTTTGTCGTCGACCAACCTCTAAACCAAGGTTAAATACTTTCACCAACACATATGGTTAAGAAACATAAGTGTGGCGCTATGGTAATGGAGCTTTGGTAAGGTTATGGGAGGTCACAGGTTCGATCATTGTCGACTCCCAAAAATTTTATAAACATTAACCATTAATGGCCAATGGGAGGATTCCATGTGGCATCCTCTCATTGGTCAATCTTTACCACATGTTGAAAAACGATCGGTCCACCTGTATGTACGGTATGCCAAAACACTTGCCCAATCAGCGTATGGTCATGCCACATGGAACCTTGGGGTGTAGCCACGTCATTTTCATATGGTTATATGTTTTTTCCACGTGTCACCCTTGCAATGGTGCCACATGTGACCTTGACCCCTTTGACTTTTGTCTTTTTTCCCTTGTTTGACTCGAACTTTGACCGGCCATAACTTTTACGTTCTAGCTTCGTTTGAGGAGATTTTTACGTTGTTGGAAATCTATTGTCGAGCTCTACGCAATGATGTCCTTTTAACGATCATTTGAGCCACTCAAATTTTGAGTTTTTATGGATCCCATGGGACCTCTGTGAACATTTTGGATCCTCATGGACCTTTGTGGGCGTTCCCTAGATCCTCCTGGATCACACCTTCCCACTGAATAAATTTTGGACCTCCAAAAGTATAGATATTCAACAAATTAGTGATGATAACTCTAACTCACTCTTCCTTCTTACTTAAATACTCTTATCCAGTAACTTAGTCATGAATCTTCTTCACTCTTCTATCTTGATGAATATTTTGGAACTCGATCTTCATCTTGGATCTTAGATCTCAGATATTAGATCAGTGTACTTATGTTTGCTTCTAAAATATGGCTCTGACTCTGGCTTCTGGCACTGTCACTAATATAGATATAGTTTTGGTTATGTCTCATAGATTCCTTCATAACAAAAGTCTTGTTCATTGAATCTCTGCAATACCTGGATCATGTATTCAACATCCATTCCCATCTCCTTCTGCTAAAGATAGTCTTTCTCGACCCTTATGAAACCAAGTTGAATGTTGATATATGCCTTTTCCTTTTGGAATCATTGTTCATGTATTGTTGATGTATCTGTAGGAGTCTCTGAATGAATTCCCTATCCATTACTATCCTTCCTTGAAAACATCTTGATCTATACTATAACCATTTGTACTTGACTTTCTTCTGCTTCTGATCTACATGCTCCAACTGCATGCATCCTTATGTTCCTTCGCCTTTGGTACTTAAGAATAAGAATGTTAACTTAGAAAATTCAATCCATATGTAGTCCTTTAGCTAATAACAAGACAATACAATTGCCTATCATGTCGTCAAAAGGCTTCCAAATCTTTATATAGAAACGCTTTTACAAGATTTCTCTCACTTCAAACAATATGTAAGGTGGTTATAGAGAAATCATTTTACAAGATTCCTCTCACTCTTAACAACATATAAGGTGGAAGTATAGAAATTCTCTTACAAAATTCCTCTCACTCTTATCAACATATAAGGTGGCAATACAGAAATTTTATAGAATTTCTCTCACTCTTATAATCTACAATGAGTGGTTTACAATCCTTCTAAATAGACTTTAGGAGATATATACATTTGCATATCAACTTACATTTACAAATATACATATTTACAATGTAATATTTTCTAATGGATGGTTTATTCATGGACTCATACTCCCCTTAGTACTGGAAGGAGTTTCATAGCTTACTATCTCTGACAATTCCTCTGACGCTGATGTTGAATATGATGCAGAATCTAGTGTTGAATCCAAGAAACCATTATATCAGATTATAGGTCTTCCCAGTAACCTATATAATCTCTCCTTGCGAACACCAAGCACTATTGTTGTGTCTTGAGCATATTCCATTGAATACACAAGTACCTATCCATTCTGGAATGTGACTGCATAGCCTTCATCTTCAAAAGATGCAACTGAGAGTAGGTTTAATTTCATATCTCGAACATATAACATATTCTTTATTCCCATAAATCCTCCCAACTCGAGTTGGAATCTTACATATCCATACCCACTTATTTCTTGTCTCGTGTTAGTTCCATATCCTACATAGCAATCTGTGTCGGACTCTAAGAAATTCAGAAATATTGATCTCATCATGGTCATGTGGTGAGATGAGCCATTGTCCACGAACCATTCCTAGATGTCTTCATATATCACTTTATTAGGACCAACCATTAGGAAGTATTCTATCTCAAATCTTTCAGTAATATTATTAACTTCATCTAGGATTGTTTCTTGTCTTCTTGCAAGTGCCTTTACATCTTTCTGGTTCGACTTCAGACATAAGTGTGGGTAAAATTTCCATCACTTCTCAATCTGATGTCCACTCTTACCACAATAAGAGTGTAGTGTCTTGTTCCCATCTTGGAACCACGATCCCTTTCTTTCATTCCCCCTTTTTATTTGATTTGAGAAATTATCTTTACCTTTAGCCTTCTTCCTAGATGGATTTTCTTGCATGGAATGTCTACTTCGACACTTCCACATATCATGGTTACTAGTTCCATAGGAAGAACATGGATACATAGACCATTTACCAGTGGGAAACGTCTTCATTCCTTCTTTAGAGTGCACATCCTTCTCTGGAGATGTCTTACACATGTTACGTTTCTCTGGGCTGGAAGGTAAATCTAGTTGCTTATGAAGGACCTCGTCATATGAATTTCTCATTTTTGTTGATTTTTTAATAGACAAGGTTAAGCATGAATTTCATTCCATTTTATCATTTGACTTAACCATAACTAATAATGTTGCAACAACCAAGATCACAAGAAGAAACACCATGCACAAGTACACAAGAAGTATCATGGGAAACCCTCTCAACAAGGGAATAAACCCTAGCCAATCCTTTGTTATATTCTTCAAGAGAAATACCTTCACCACCAAGAAAACCTAGCACACAAAAGGGTGCTCACAAACCCTAGAAGACTAGCGCCCAAGAGAGGTGTGCACTTTTCCCAAGAATATATACTTGTTGAAATTTCCACAATGGGGAATCTACCTTTACTTATACTAAACTAAACCTGTCAATAGAAGTGTCTGTTGGCACAACAGGTCCGACCTCACTAGATTATAATATAATTAATATTAACCAGATTAATAATCTTTTACATTAATTACCAGTCACATTACGGTGGGGCTGACCTATACCCTTTACATTACAATTAGGGTTACAGGCAGGTCTGACTCTTGAACAATATAGCAAGGGATATTATACACCCACTAGTGCTCATCCACTAGAGGCACATCCATAGGGATGTCCACATCTATGGCTCACTTCATTACACAGAAGAACCACTTCTTCACTAGTGCTCAGCCACTAGGATCACGTTCACTATTGCTTGTCCACAGGCACATCCACTCAACAGATCTTCTGTCCACTACATTACACAGGATATTCATCTGGATTTTCTCGTCAACTCTTATTCTCAGAGGAGGCTAATACATCATCTTTATTTCTGTTCTCATGATGATTCACCCAGCACTTTGAGATTTCACATGTTCACCTTGTGCTACGCCACATACACGTATAACTCTGTAGATATCCTTTCTCATTGTGTTACACGGGAGAATCATCTTGAGTTCTTCTCAACTCCCTGTAAGGAGGAGTTCAACTCTACGTTGTTGCTCTGTCTCAGATAGGAACCACACACCCCTCTCAGGGGCTTTCTCTCAAATTTATAAGCTGGAGAATATCTCGCATAACTGCAATGATCAACATCTCTCAGGTTTGTAAGATGGAGAATGTCTCACATAGATGCAATCACCAACACTCCCTCTCATCTAGGGAGGCATTCTTCATCATGCCAATTCTCACATGGATGTACTTTGAATTTTGTCTTAGATGGAGTCATCAACACTCCCTCTCAACTAGGGAGGCTTTCTTCAAAAAGTTAGTTTGGTGAAGATGTCTGCAATATTCTCATGTGTAGGAAGGTATTGCATGTGTATGATTTTCCTCTACATCATATCTTTGATATTAGGATATTGCAAATCATCGTGTTTCAACCCATCAGGAAACATTGGGTTCTCAAGGAGCTTTACACATGGCTCTTAGTTATCATCATAGGATCCATCTCATGGTCAAGGAAATATGTCAAAAATTTTGTGAAGCCACATTGCTTCGCACACTTGATGCTATATACTTTGCCTCTGTAGTACTCAAGGCCACAGAGTTTTGTTTCCTGTTGCATCACGAAACCATGACAACCTTCAGGGTAGAGCAACAACCGGATGTGCTCTTCCATTCCACTGTACTTTCTTCTCAATCTGAATTAGCATATCCTGCAAACTCAAGTTCATACTGGAGGCATATCTTAGGCCATATCCAACAGTACCTCGTATATATCTCAATACATGTTTTGTTGTTGTCTAGTGATTCTGTCTCGGTTGACTCATGAAATGAATAAGTACATTCACTGCATGGCATGAATCAAGTCTGGTGTTAACCAGATACATCATTGATTCAATCAATTGTGGATCAGTCTTGTCTGAGTCATCATCAATATTTTTCTTTAAATCCGTCATGGTGGATTTTTCATTTTGTCATACTGAACTTCTTTAAAAATTTTACTGTATATTTTCTTTGACTCAGGAAAATCCCATTGGTCCTCTGTCATACTTCTTGCCCCAAGAAGTAGTGCATCATACTCAGATTATTCAACTTGAATTCAGAAGTCAAGGATTACTTGTATCCAACAACAAGGCTTTATGAATAAGTCATCAAAATCAGGCTCTCATCACCAACACTGTAATAATACAGGTTTTGGATCAACAACATTCTTGCTGAAATCCAAACTCATCAAGAATATATCTATCTGGTATAGTTTCCAACTCATGGATGGTAGTATGGATGGAAGTGTATCGGGTTTATTATATCAAGTGTCTCATCATAGAAAACTCCCTCTGTTTGTGAGAAACCTATTAGAATATGAATGAATGTGATCATTTTACCATTGACAATATCACTATTGTCACCCAACCATAGGCCGAAACCACCCTCTGAGCACCTTGACCTTGACAGAGAGAAGAATCCTGGTAGAAATTCAATAGCCAAGCAAGGCTAATGCAGAAGGCAAGAAGTAACCAAAGTTGATCAGAGAGTCCCACCCAAAACTGGTGCAGCACATTCCCCAGGAATTGCGCAAAATACTTATAGACTGCAGCGTGCAGAACTGGCTTTCTGCAATTCTGAGAAGTGTGTCAAATGAGAGACTGGTGCCCTATATTTATAGTATTCCTGGCAGAATTTCCTGGGCCGACTTCTCTCTCTGGGTACTAATTAATTCATATTAATTATCTCTCTTCAACTGACATCTCATATAGGGTTACTTTCATTTATTTTCTTTCTTCTGGAACGTTCTAATCTTGTCAAAGGTCACAATAGAGGTTCATACCTCCCGAAGCTACCATAATATCAATACTCCCTCCTAGCTAGGGAGGTATAACTAATAATGGTCTTGAGAACAAACATACCATTCAAATTGCAGCATCACGAGCACCATCATTATTATCCAACTGGATAATCTCCATGACAACTGGTACAATATCAATTGATAGAACACAACTGTGTCTATCCATGGTAGTACGCAACTACACAAATCGTGACACATAGTCACAAACAATGGAACATATCCACCACAGTAGCATAACTATACTGTCTAGAGACAAGCAGTTTCCATAACAATCATCTGATATCAACCTGCATAGAAAATATTGTTAAAATAAACTGAATCATCTGGGCCAATATTTGACTCATATCTGTGAGATATGAAAGAATATATGCCCTCAGAGTAGAACATCAATGATGGGCTATCTAGCTTATTCTTCTCAAACAAGGAAGAATGATTGTTCTAATTTCTGAGCCTAGACCATTCCTCACCCTGGTCCATTCCTCCGACACTAAACAAAGTGTAACCTGGAGAGAATGAATCTTCCCTAAAGAATGTATGTCCCTGATTGTTGAGCTTGGACCATTCCCCAACCTGGGCCATTCCTCCAGCACTAAACAAAGTGCAACCTGGAGAGAATGAATCCACCCTAAGGAATGATTGTCTGGACCATTTCCCCTATTAACCACAAGAGGAAAATATTGTCCTATACCAACCTCCAAAATAGACCATTCCTCAAGTTAACCACAATGAGAAATCGTTGTCCGGTGAGGCGAGCCAGTCTTCTTGAGTAACCCTCAAGAAGAAATATTGTCCTAGACCACTCCCCACGTTAACCACAATGGGAAGTCGTTGTCTATGGTACATCAGCAATATGGACCATTTTCCGAACTGGAAAATGTCTTTCCTTCAGAAATATCAATCCACTTTCCGAACAAGAAAGAATCTACCCAAGCTGGACTATTTTTCAATTTTGAAAATGAATGTCCCCAATAATATGTCAGATCTCCCTCCCAACCTAGAGAGTCATTTCTTCCCTTTCAGTTAAGGGAGTTATTTCAACAATCCCCATCTTCTCTTGGAAATATGAAAACTTTATTCTGGATAGAGGCTTTGTCAAGATGTATGTTGTCTGCTCATCTGTGGGGATATATTGGAGCTTTACCTCTCCTTCCTAGAATTTATCTCGAATAAAGTAGTATTTGATATCAATATGTTTTGACCTTTCATGAAACACGGTATGTTCTGATAATCTTATACAACTTTTATTATCACAATGTATTATGGTCGAATCTGGAATCTGATCAAATAAATCAGAGATTAACTTCCTTAGCCATATTGCTTTTGTGTATGCTTCACATGCTGCGATATATTTTGCTTCTGTTGTGCTGAGTGCGACAGACTTTTGTTTTCTGCTGCCCCAAGATATCATAGCAGAGCCCAAGATGAAACACATTCCTGAAGTACTCTTTTTGTCTTTTGCACTTCCTGCCCAATCTGAGTCTGTGAATCCATGAAGTTGTATATCACTGGATGTGGTATATCTTAAGCCATAGTTTATTGTCCCACGAATATATCTTAAGAAATTCTTTGCAGTTATCCAATGCTCATGTCTCGGTTCCACCTGGAACTGGCTTAGTGTATTCACGACAAAGAAAATGTATGGTCGAGTATTTACCAAATACATCAATGACCCAATTAATTGTCGATATAGTGATGGATCTACTGGATCAGA
>JASDQU010010097.1:43121-81584 GCA_032191745.1 Picea mariana | reverse complement strand
ATTCCATCGTAGCTTCTTTCCATTGTCCCTTTTGAACTGCTTCTTCAAATGTGGTAGGTTCTTCATCTAGAAGCTTCGTCATATATGTTGCATAACTTGAGAATCTTTTAGGATTCTTACTTTTTTTTAATGTTCCTTCTGGAACCTTAAGTCTTTATGTGTCTTGTAAGGTAGCTTCAAGCCAATATGTTTGTTTCTTGGTCTTAGGTACGATATGTGAATCAATGGCTTCACGTGGTTGCATAGGATGATCAGGTTGTTCCTTTTCGTCATTTCGGTTTTTTGTGCTTTCTTCAATACGTTCTTCAATCTCTTCTTCTTCTATAGTTTCTTCTATGGATTTCTTGAAAGCCATCTTTTCATTAAATGTCACGTCTCTTCTTACTTTGACCTTATGTTGTTCTGGAATATAGATTCTATAAGCCTTGGATGAATCATTGTATCCCACGAATATTCCCTTCTTTCCCAAGGGTTCTAGTTTATTCCTTTTGTCCTTGGGAATATGAGAGTAAACAGGACATCCAAAGATTCTTAGGTTTTCCACATTAGGTTTCTTACCTGAGAAGGCTTCTTCTGGAGTCATTTCCTTCAGTATGCGGTGAGGAATTATGTTATGCACATATATTACTGTCATGGTTTCTTCTCCCCATAAGAACATGGATAGACCTTGATCATTTAGTAGTGCTTTTACAGTTTCTTCGATAGATCTGTTCTTTCTTTCTGCTACACCATTTTGTTGAGGATTATGAGGAACAATTAGCTCCCTCCTAATCCCTACCTATTTGCAGAATGCAACGAATTCCTTTGATGTGTATTCTCCTCCATTATTTGTTCTTAAGATCTCGATCTTCTTGTTCGTGAGGTTCTCTATCTCTGCTTTGAATTATTGAAACTTGATGAATACTTCATCTTTTGTCTTTAGTAGATATAACCAAGTTTTTCTTGAATAGTCATCTATGAAGGTTACGTAGTAAAGAGATCCTCCTAGATATTTGACTGGCATCAATCCGCAAACATCTGATTGTATCAAATCTATAATTTCCTTAGATCTATTGTTTCTTCTTGGAAATGGTTTCTTGATATTATTTCCAAGGGCACATCCTTTGCAAATTATTTCATGTGTAGACTGCAATTATGGTATTCCTTCAACCATCCTTTTGAGAAAAGGTAATGCTTGATAATTAACATGAGCGTACCTTCTGTGCCAAAGTTCATTGGGATTTACTTCGTCATGTATGAGAGCTTCTTCATTTTTTTCTAGAAGTCTATACAGATTTCCTTCATGGTTTCCAATAAACCTAGCATTCTCTATGCTGGAGTCTTTATGCCAACATAACACTTTTCCATCCACGAAATCTATTTTGTTTTCTTTGTCTTCTAGGCAAGATATGGATACAAGATTCTTTTCTAAACCAGGTACATTAAAACATTGCTTAAGTGAACATTGTTACCTGTTTTCAACTTGACGGAGGCTTGTCCAAATCCTTCCACTGGGTAAGTGCTTTTGTCTCCAATCTCTACCTTGTACTAGGTCTTCTTCTCATTTAGATTTGAGAGTCTAGCTTGATCTCCCGTCATGTGCCTAGAAGCTCCACTATCGATTATCCACATGCCATCTTCAATCATTCTAGTGAGTGTTGAGTAGTGCAGAAGACTGATCGTCTCACTCATGTTTTGATGAAAAACTTCAACTCTGCCATTTCTGTCTTTTGAGAGAGAAAAAGGTGCGCTGAACTAGGGTGCATTCGAATATCTTCTCCTTGAGCAAGATGCTCCATCACAAGGTGTCGGATCTGGGATTTAGGGTTTCTACAACGGCTCCTGCTAGTAACCCTAGCGACAGTGTTTTGGAAGTTTCTCCTGCTAGTAACCCTAGTGGCAGTTCCTCAACGAGCTCAGTATCCTAATGGCTATGCTTCCTTCCAATGGTTATACTGAATGAAGGATTTGTGGGCCCATAACCTGTTAGAATATGAATGAATGTGCTTGTTTTACCATTGACAATATCACTATTGTCACCCAACCATAGGCCAAAGCCACCCTCGGAGCACCTTGACCTTGACAGAGAGAATAATCATGGTAGAAATTCAATAGCCAAGCAAGGCTAATGCGCCAAGTAAGAAGTAACCAAAGTTGATTAGAGAATCCCACCAAAAAATGGTGCAACACCTTCCCCAGGACTTGTGCACAAGACTACTAGACTGCAGTGCGCAAAACTAGCTTTCTACAATTCTGAGAAGTGTGTCAAATGAGAGACCGGCACCCTGTATTTATAGTATTCCTAGAAGACTTTCCTGGGACAACTTCTCTCTCTAGGTACTAATTAATTCATATTAATTATCTCTCTTCAGCCGACATCTCATCTAGGGTTACTTTCATTTCTTTGCTTTCTTTCAGAACGTTCTAATCTTGTCAAAGGTCACAATAGAGGTTCATACCTCCCGAAGCTACCATAATATGAACAAAACCTCTGCCTATAGATCTCGTTTTGTATTTCTTGACACTTCTATTAGTTGCATTCTTGATCTTATAGATCCACTTGGAGGTTACCACAGGATTCCCTTTTGGTCCCTGAATAATATCTTATACATCATTCTTTAAGTTATATCGGTATTCTTTTGTTATGGAATCTCGTCATACATGTTTTGTGGTTGCTTCTCTAATACAAGGAGGCTTAACATCAATGAAGTGGCTCATGACCGAAGGATAGCTCGAAAATCTCTTTTTCTTTCTCAGGATGTGCCTTGAGAGGCTTGTATGTTTCTCTGCCCCTTGCAGAGTGAGTCTAGGTAGGCCTTTTATGCCCTACTGCAATATATCTAAACATATCAACTGGAGAAACTAGATCAAATGGAATAGTGTATGTCTCCCTCTGAACTGTTGAAGGGGGAGAAGGCATTATCTCAGTGTCAATATCCATCTGAGATTCTCTTGATATTTGAAAAGTTATCTCTTCTTCAAGAACAACATCTTTGCTTGTATTAATCTATCTCTAACCAGGGATGTCGATCTGGAATTTCTTCGAAGATTCATTGTTATCACATAAATGTATCCTTTCTCCCTGAAGGGTCTGGCTTGGACTTCTTCTCTTTGGGTACATGAAAATACATTGGGCACCCAAATATCCTGAAGTGTTCAATCCTAAGCTTCACTCCGGTGAAGGATTCTTCAGGAGTTATGTTTTTCAAGGTATTGTGAAGACTCTTGTTCTAAACATATATTGTGTCATGCATGCTTCTGCCCATGGAATCATAAAAATATTATGATCATGCATTATTGCATTGATTGTCTCAACGATGGTTCTATTCTTCCTCTTTCTCAAATAGTTTTGACTCCTTCTGAGTCAAGTGACTCCCTCTGAAGGATAAGCATCTTCCTTTGTTCGTAACCTATCTGGAACAAGAAAACAAGAGGAACCAAAACAATAATATCTCCTAAAGGGGAATAATGAGTACATCTCTAGAATCAAAACAATTTAAGGAATGTTTTCACAGCTACAACACCTACTTGTAATGTAGAAACCTTTAAAAATACAGGTTAGAGGAATGAAAATTACAATAATCAAACATGGAGTCTTCGCTTCCAGTGTGTTGTTCTTTTGAATGCATTGAGATCCCTATGGATCCAATACTTCAACAAAAGGTTCCTTTGTGCTGCAATTACCATCATGACAATGATACAAATAATATATATACAAGTGCATACCTGAGGGTGTTGATATGATTTCTCCAATGGCACATGGATGATCTTTGTCCTCTGAAATTTTCATGAAGTATGTCACAGTGACACCTTTTTGTATCACCCACAATAAGTCTTCCTTTGAAGTCTTGTCTTCCAGGAACTTTAAGTTGCTTGATCCATCAAGCATATCTTCCATCATAGTTTTTGTTCATCATAATTTTAGATTCTTCACAACCCTTTGTCAAATGGGATAAAAAACCTAACGGTTAGGTTAGGCTAGCACTTTTAGGTTTTGTTGGACTTATGACTGCCAAAAATAATCCTTTGAAATATAGGAGAACACTGGTGAACTAAAGAGCTCCTTCAATGAGTTGCAGAAACCCTAATACTAATTTTTTTGTAGAAATTAGTGAAACCCTAGAAACCCTAGGGACAAAAGTTAAAACTGCTCAGAATTTTGATTTGAAGCTTGTTGGAGATGCTTTGAAGGAGGTCGTACACTCCTATTCCATTTTTATCCCCAACATCCAAGTTCCAAGTGCTAAAAAACTCCAGAAGAGAAGGTCGTATGGATTTTCTGGGAACCCTAGGAGGGTAGTACGGTTTTTGCAGAAGAGAGAGAGGATGGATGAAAGTTGTTTGTGCAATGGGTTCTTCAAGACCTATGCTTGGATACCATGTTGATTTTTCAATACACAATGTTAAGCATGAATTTCATTCAATTTTAGCATTTGACTTAACCATAACCAATAATGTTGCAGTAACCAAGATCACAAGAAGAAACACCATGCACAAGTACACAAGAAGTATCCTAGGAAACCCTTCTCAACAAGGGAAGAAAACCCAGCCAATTCTTTTATATATTCTTCAAGAGAAATACCTTCACCACCAAGAAAACCTATCACACAAAAGGGTGCTCACAAACCCTAGAAGACTAGCGCCCAAGAGAGGTGCGCACTTTTCCCAAGAAGATATACTTGCTGAAATTTCCAAACTCGTGTGAGAGAAATCATTCCACAATGGGGAATCCACCTTTACTTATACTAAACTGAACATGTCAATAGAAGTGTTTATTGGCACAACAGGGTCGACCTCACTAGCTTATAATATAATTAATATTAACCAGATTAATTATCTTTTACATTAATTACTAGTCACATTAAGGCGGGGCCGACCTATACCCTTTACATTACAATTAGGGTTACAGGCAGGTCTAACTCTTGAACAATATAGCAAGTGATATTATACACCCACTGGTGCTCATCCACTAGGGGAACATCCATAGGTATGTCCACATATTTGGCTCACTACATTACACAGAAGAACCACTTCTTCACTAGTGCTTAGCCACTAGGATCACGTTCACTTGTGCTCGTCCACAGGCACGTCCACTCAACAGATATTATTTCCCATTGCATTACACAGGAGAGTCATCTGGAGTTTCTCGTTAACTCTTCTGCTCAGAAGAGGCTAATACATCATCTTCATTTATGTTCTCATGACGATGCACCTAACACTTTGGGATTTCACACGTTCACCTTGTGCTAAGCCACATACATGTCCAACTCTGCAGATCTCCTTTCTCACTACGTTACACAAGAGAATCATCTAGAATTCTTCTCAACTCCTTATAAGGAGGAGGTCATCTCTATGTTGTTGCTCTGTCTCAGATAGGTACCACACACCCCTCTCAGGGGATTTCTCTCAGGTTTGTAAGCTGGAGAATATCTCACATAGCTGCAATGATCAACATCTCTCAGGTTTGTAAGCTGGAGAATGTCTCACATAGCTGCAATCAGAAATCAATTTCTTCAGCCATCTTCGAGCATTATCCATATTGACGAGAAAAAGAATAATATGAGGAGTCATCCTTCTCGATCATGCTCTTTGAAAGAGATAGTCCCTATTGCATTGGAGGCTTTACATTCTCATCCTGCCAATCTTCATGGATTGATGTTGATGGTGACAATACTAGATTCTTGGCCTGCAAATTTCTTTCCAACTCATGAAAAATACCTCTATGGAATTCCTCATAACATATCATTCAATCTTGCAGCTTTTGTTTCTCTTCCTCGAGAGTTTGCAACTGCATCCTTAACTTAAAATTCTCCTTATGGGTCTGTTGATTAATATTCTTCCACAGCCTCAACTTCATGACAGCTTTACTCATTTTTTCCTCTTGATAAGAGTCTTCAAACCCTTCACCAACTTAAGTCTTGGACCTTTTCACATCACCATCTTGAAAATTCACGTCAAAACTAGATATGATACCACTTGATCCGAAAATACTTAGACACCACTTATTCTTTAAAAATATACATATAGCATCTAACTTGATTCAAAATTAATTCTTGATCGTATTGAGGTCATTTGCAAAAAAATGATGGTGTTCTTCTTATAAAAAAACTCATAAACTAATGATTAATTTGTAGATCTATGATATGACACAGCAGAAAATAAAAAAAACTCAAATTACATATATTGATGACATAATTCACTTCATCTTCAAATCTTGTTTAAACAATATAATTGTTCTTCATCATCTCAAAATGTCAAATTACATTACAACATGGAGTTACAAAATCCAATTTAATGGTCTCTCTTTAATTCCGCTCTTAAAATGCAGAAAAGGAGTTTACCATTGAATTTCTTGCGAAATTATGAGAAATTTGAGTATAAACTCGACCATATTCTAAACTAGCTCAATTTCACCCTCTTTACATGCCAAATCATGCACTATGGCATTCATTAATGGAAAATTGGATTAATACTTTTACAAATGAACTTTGATCATAAAATAGACCTCGAATTCATACTCCTCACGAGAAAACGAGAAAAATGAGTATAAATTTTCCTAGGTGCAGTCATTATACATCATGGCACATGTTAGCGCTAGAAGTTGACTCTTCACTGTTGAAGAGTCAATCCTAGCACACCTTGATTTAATTGGTTTTAGGAAAACTTAGAGAGTGGTAGGATCATAATGAAGGCAGTGAGATGATTGCAAATCAGAAGTTGACCATTGGGCATGGAGTACATTAAAAACAATAACCCTATCTCAACATTCTATGGGCAGCGGGTCAAGCTAACAAAACTTAGATCAACTCCAAGGCTATAGAGAAATGGAATGAAAAAATGAAGAAAACAAAATTGCAAATTAACCAAAAACCATCCTGATCCTTGATACACTTACAGGGAAGAATACTCAACATTCAAAAACCCTTTCCGATTGTGAAGATAATAACTTTAATATGCTTGTGGCGAAAATTAAAGTATAACCAATACAATAACTCTCTTAGCACAGAATTTTCATATGTATACTCGATAGAAGCAAAATACATATTCGAGAAGATGACAGAAAAATGATTAACACAGAATAACAAATTGATCAGAAAATTTATTATCAATTGAATCCTTTACATAGAATTCTTGACAAGATCTTCAAAATATTACACAGGTTGTTCACCTTCTACATCTCTCTCTCATTCCCTCGGGCTGAATCCCCCCCTTCTTTACATATGATTTTCCATGTTCTTTATAGATCTATGAGATAACAACTAGATCCTCAAATTTTGTATCTGATCTACTCAAAATAGACATAGATGACACCTCCTAGGATCGAATTTGCACTTAGTCATATCAACAAGATTACAAAAAATCTGGAAAATCAGTCCCATGCCTAAAATCTAGGGTTTGACATTTAAAGCATTAAATAAATTCAAAACAAATCAAATATTTGAGGATATTTAGAAAAACTATCCTCCTAGAACATCAATGTGTCTTCCTGACTTGACACTTCCTCATGGCACGTGTGGAATCAAACTAAGGGCTAATTGTCCCATTACACAACATATGGAGAATTTCTGAAAAAATGAGTTGTAAAGATCTGCTTGTATCTCCCAAACCATGACACATGTGTAAACCCTGAGGGAGGTTTTTGTATATGAGCTTGTTCTTGAGATAAACCTCTTTCCATTTTTCAAAATACCTCTCCATATCCTTGTAATCTATGCCCAAATATGATGACTAAAACAAGAAAATTCTTGTATTTTCAAATCTGAAAAATGAGTTGTAAAGCTCTGCTTGTATCTCCCAAACCATGCCACCTGTGTAAAAACGGAGGGATTTTTTTGTATATGATATTGTTCTTGATAAAACGTATTTCAGTGTTTCAAAATACCTCTACATATCCTCGTAATATGTGTCCAAAGATTATGACTAAAACGGGAAAATTCTTGTATATTCAAATCTGAAAAATGAGTTGTAAAGCTCTGCTTGTATCTCCCAAATAGTGACACCTATGTAAAACCTGAAAGAGGATTTTATATATGAGCTCTTTTTAAATAAAACACTCTTTTTTTTCACAAATTCCTCTCCATTTGGTCAGAGGATGAGTTTGAACTTAACTACAAAACAATCATTTCCAGAAAATCCTATGTTTTCAGCAATCTATTTTCTCCTTTTTCATACAAGACTCCTCCAAAACACTTTGTTGATGATAAAAAATGGTGTCTGAAGGACAAAAAATGTTTAAATTCATCCCTAAGAATCACAAAACCATCTCCAAACCCCCTCTTCTTGTTATAAGGAAAAAACGGAGCATGTGATATTTCATGCCATTATGGCTTATCATTACCTTTTGTTGCCTCACTACTCATGTCATATGTGTATTTTAGGGTGTGGAATAGTGTAGTTATCATGTTTCACCATAATCCATCACAAAAACCCCAAAACTGTGTCATTTTCTTGAAAACAAGCTGCTACGTGAACTTCTTGTAGTGCTTGTTTAAAAGCTTCAATTTCAAGCTTCAAAACCTCTCATAAGGCCTAATAATAGCCCAAACGATATAGGAAGGCATTATTTTGAGTATATAGGAAAAATATGAATCTTTAAGACCAAATTTTGACCATGCAAATATCAGAGCTAACATTGGCTCCACGGGGGATGGCATGATCCCTTCGAGCTGCCAAGAACAAGCAAACATGTGCCTGATCCTGAGAACATCCTTGCAACTTATTCAAACTAAAAATTGAAAGGACTGTTGAAAAAACCAAACTGAAGTCTAAACTAACAAACTGAACAAGCTTTCAGTGTCTCCATTGGGCTATGGAGTCTTATGACTGACATTCTTCTACAAACCACACCAAACTGAAAAACTAGTACTCGATGACGAGATTATCCATCTACCTACTCCTACTTCTAATCAACAAAAAGTGGTTGATCATGTGTAATCGTACTTCCGATGAAGCCATGAAAGCATCTTATTAACAAAATGATCTTCTGATATGCAAATGAGAACAAAATAAAAATATGATATTATCAGCAAAAAAATGATGGGCAACTTGAACTTATAGCTGCAAGAAAGTGTCATGCCAAAATCTGCCACATTTTCAACCTGTGGAAACATCAATTCCATGTAAAAAGTCACTAGGTCATGAAATGCATAAAAATATACTTTTAGTTTATCCAAAAGAGCAAGTTTCCATTGTGTTGAAACCTCTACGTGAATAACACTGTGATCCTCCTCATGGCTCAATTGAAAATAAGATGATTCATGAATATCTTCTATTGGTAATACTACATCTTGGACATGAACCATCAAATATGCTTTGTTGCCCTTCAAACAATATAGTTGGTATAAAAAAATGAATTGTTCATTTGTATTTTTTTCTCTGTTAATGAGACCATGATTTAATTGATCTCCCTTACTATATTCATGTGACTCGAATCCACAAATTTCATATGTTGGCCCATTACATCCACATACTTTAGAGGGAAATAAAGCAATTTGTTCATGATTTTCAACATCATTGTCTCCATAGTGATCAAATGAAGGACGAGTTTTGAAAGATATATCATGAGATATATGTTCATAATTCTCCTCAACAATGATATCTTTGTAAGATTTATCAAGAATAAGGAGATCTTCATTGGTATTTTGAACAAAAAATCCATAACTATCATCAACTGTAACATGAAAATATTGTTGATCATATGTTTGCTGAAAATCAAAACTAGATAAGGTTTCGTTAGCTAATGAGCCTTCAAATGTTTCATAAACATTTAATTCTTTCTCATCATCAGTATATTCATTGTAAACTGGAGCAGTATGATACAATTCTAATGACAAAGATGAAGATTTATGTGTATTATCATCAACAATATAACCTTTAAATAGATTTGGAATGGCTTATGTATCATAATCACTACTATTAGAAACATTTGGATTGATGCCAAATGCATCTAGAGTATCATTGTTATCAATTTCAATATATGATTGTTGAAAATACTCCTATTGTAAAACAGAATTAGAAGAAGATATAACTGAAAATGAATCTTATTCTTCTTCCTCAATATTATCATCCTCTTCATTTGCACTGCTAGAAGAATAATCTACAAAATTTTGAGTGTATAATGCATATCCCTCACAACAATGCTCAAAAATTCTCTCGGCTGGGTAAATTCTCTTACAATATGAATGAAACGCAACATGAAAATCCTTCGGTGAAGAAATGCTAGAGATAAGAAGAGATCAATACCATTGTCGTGAATCTCCTTCTTATTAGCATATGAACATTTTCATGAGATCATCTTCCTGATAGACATACAGTTGATCTATGTGATGATGAAACTTAATGAGATGTTGTGTAGGATTATCTTCCTCATTTTCGCTAAAAATAGGAAGAAAGTCTCCACATTCTGAGAAAGAAGGTGTAGGATTAGGAAAACTATGAATAGCTGAAAAATTGAGAGGTGCAAACCTTCGAGCGAAGATAGCTTCATTGGCCATTGTTGTCCCATATCAGTGAAGTTGCCAACATATTCTTCCTTCATGGAGTGGAGTTTTCACAGTGAATGATATGTAGTCTGGTATATGTTCACTGCTTGTTCACCATCAAGAAGAGAATCTGATCAATGTCGTTCTCCCAGAGAATATTACTTCATTTCCTTCCCCGGAAACAACACCAAAATATGTTAGTGCTAGAAGTTGACTCTTCACTGCTAAAGATTCAAGCCTAGTACACCTTGATTTAATTAGTTTTAGGAAAACTTAGAGAGTGTTAGGATCAGCATGAAGGCAGTGAGATTACTACAAATAAGCAGTTTTCCATTGGGCATGGAGTCAATTAAAAACAATAACCATGTCTCAACATTCTATGGAACAGGTCAATCTAACAAAACTTAGATCAACTCCAAGTCTATAGAGAAATGGAATGAGGAAAAGAAGAAAGAAAAAATGAAAATTAACCAAAAACCATCATGATCCTTGATACGCTTACAAGGAAGAATAATCAACATTCAAAAATTGTTTCTAACTATGAATATAAGAACTTTAATATGCATGTGGCCAAAATTAAATCATAACCAATACAATAACGCTCTTAGCACAGAATTTGCATATGTATAATCGATAGTAGCGAAATACATATTCAAGAAGATGACAAAAAAATTATTAACATAGAATAACAAACTAATCAGAAACTTTATTATCAGTTGAAATCTTGATATAGAAGTCTTGACAGGATCTTCAAAATATTACATAGGTTGTTCACCTTCTGCAGCTCTCTCTCTCAGTCCCTCAGACAGAATCCCCCTCCTTCTTTACATATGATTTTTCATGAGATTTATAGATCTATGAGATAGCAACTAGATCCTTAAATTTTGGATCTAATCTACTCAAAATAGGCATAGATGACACCTCCTAGGGTCGAATTTTCACTTAGTCATATCAACAAGATTACAAAAAATCTGGAAAATCAGTCCCATACCTCAAATCTAGGCTTTGACATTTAAAGCATTAAATACATTCAAATCAAATCAAATATTTGAGGATATTTAGAAAAATTATCCTGCTTGAACATCCATGTGTCTTCCTGACTTGAAACCTTCTCATGGCATGTGTGGAATCGAACTAAGGGCTAACTGTCCTATTTCACAGCATATGGCGAATTTCTGAAAAATGAGTTGTAAAGATCTGCTTGTATCTCCCTAACCATGACACTTGTGTAAGAAATAAGAGCAGATTTTGTATATGAGATTGTGATTGAGAAAAAACTCTTTCATTTTTTCAAAATACCTCTCCATATCCTCGTTATATGTGCCCAAAGATGATGACTAAAATAGGAAAATTCTTGTATTTTAAAATCTGAAAAATGAGTTGTAAAGCTCTACTTGTATCTCCCAAACCATGACACCTGTGTAAAACCGGAGGGAGGTTTTTGTATATGAGCTTGTTCTTGAGAAAAAAAAAATTAGTGTTTCAAAATACCTCTCCATATCCTTGTAATATGCGTCCAAAGATGATGACTAAAACAGGAAAAATTGTGTATATTCAAATCTGAAAAATGAGTTGTAAAGCTCTGCTTGTATATCCCAAAAAGTAACACATGTGTGAAACATGAGAGAGGATTTTATATATGAACTTGTGTTTAAGAAAATCCTCTTTTGGTTATTCACAAATTCCTCTCCATTTGGTCAGAGACTGGGTTTCAACTTGACTTCAAAAACACTAAATTTCGAGAAAATCCCATATTTTCAGCAGTTTGTTTTCTCCTTTTTCATACAAGACTCCTCCAAAACACGTTGATGATGATAAAAAATGGTTTCTGAAGGCTAAAAAATGTTTAAATGCATCCCTAAGAATCACAAAACCATCTCCAAACCCCCTCTTCTTGTTATAAGCCAAAAACAGAATATATGTTATTTCATGCCATTATGACTTATCATTACCTTTTGTTGCCTCACTACTCATGCCATATGTGTATTTTAGGGTGTGGAATAGTGTAATTATCATGTTTCACCATCATCCATAAAAAAAAAACCAAAACTATGTCATTTTCTTGAAAATAGGTTGTTGCGGGAACTTCCTGTAGCACTTGTTTCAAAACTTCAATTTCAAGCTTCAAAACCTCTCATAAGACCTAATGATAGCCAAAATGATATAGGAAGGTGTTATTTTGAGTATATAGAAAAAATATGAATCTTTAAGACCAAAATTTGACCATGCAAATATCATAGCTAACAGCATGCATATCAAGACAACACCAAACTTAGGAAAACTCTTGCACACACTTTGAGACATCCATACCTCGAGATCTGTACCACCTCCCTAAGATCTTTGCCCACATTGGAATGTGTGCACATCAAAATGTGTGTACATTGGGATCCACGCCATTAAATAGGTTGCGGCCCCCAAACCTCTATCTGCAACTTATGGCAACTTAATTTTATTTTTGGTGGAATCCCATAGTATGAGGCACCTTGGGAACAATTGTTAAAACATTGGCACATTACTCGTAAGGTCATGGGATCACACCCTACCGACCACCAGTTGTTGTGGGTTTATTTGTTATATTAATGGCATATGGTTTAAACTATATTTACGGTGGCATATAGTTCATTAGTCCCCGTGGCATGCCACATGGTTACATGGTATTACATATGATATGATTGAAATACTATGGGTCGAGGGCTTAGGCCCTCATCCCTTTTTTTCCGCCGACCAACCTCTAAACCAAGGTTAAATACTTTCGTCAACACATATGGTTAAGAAACATGTGTGGTGCAATGGTAATGGATCTTTGGTAAGGTTATAGGAGGTTGTAGGTTCGACCCCCATCGACTCCCAAAATTTTGATAAGCATTAACTATTAATGGCCAATGGAAGGCTACCACATGGCATTCTTTCATTGGTCGATCTCTGCCACATGTCGACAAACGATCGGTCCACCTATATGTACGGTATTCCAAAACAAATTACCAATCAGCATACGGTCATGCCACATGGCACATTGGGGTGTGACCACGTCATTGTCATACGGTTGTATGGTTTGTCCATGTGTCACCCTTGCAATGGTGACATGTGTCACCTTGACCCCTTTGACTTTTGCCTTTTTGCCTTCGTTAGACTCGAACTTTGACCAACCATAACTTTTATGTTCTAGATCCTCTTAAGGTGATTTTTAGATCATTAGAAATATAGCGTCGAGATCTATGCAATGATTTTATTTTCACAATCATTTGAGACGATCAAATTTTGAGCTTTTATGGATCCCCCGGGACCATTGTGAGTGTTCTAGATCCTCTTAGACCTCTGTGAGCATTATGGATCCTTCTGGACCTTTGTGATCATTCCTTAGATCCTCTTGGATCATGTAAGTGTTAGAGGAATGGTGTGATTATTTTCTTGACATGATTGGTTCATTTTTCTAGGTTGACCATACATGTTAGGGTCTTTAAGCATTGGTGCCAATCTAAAGGTTAAGGTTCTCGGGTCTCATGTATGGGTGTCTCTTTATGAAGTCATATTTATCCAATGCTTATGATACTCCCAATCTAAATGGTAGGAATTTTTCAAATGGTGCAAATGAGGATTGGCAATATTTTCTTGATTGGACAATGGGGCACTTGAGAGTGCCTCATTATATTAAAATGATATTCCAATGTTGTGTCATTTGGATGCATACATGTGTCCACTATTTCTAAGCTATATATTGGTCTTGCCCATCATATCTCCCTGCATCATTCAACTCTAACTTCATTGTGCCATTGATTTCATTTTTTATCGAATAGTGTGCAAAGTTACATGGGTCTAAGCCTAATTTCCACTAAGAAAAATTTCAACACCACAACAATCTTGTGTTGACACCTATTTATCCAAAATATGTGTGTTTTCAAAGCCTCATCCATTTCAATTTGGGTATGTGACATGCACCTTTGAGCTCTAAATTCATTGCATCATCAATCTATCCTAATCAAATGGCTCCTAAATTTGTGGCTCTCGCAACCCCTTTTATAAATTAACTCAACTTTCAACATAGTGCATATAAGGTGCCTCCATGTGTCCTTTCACCATATCATTACAAAATATATGTTGGGGTCCATTAGGTAAGGGCTAGTAGGATGTCTAGGAAGTGACTATACAATTTTGATCATCTCAAATTCAATAGCCTCCAACGAAGAAAATCACTACACCATTTTCAACTAGAGCAATGAAGAGTTTAATAAACTTGTGCAAGAGTAGACACGCTAGAAAAATATTAAAACAAAATAAAACAATGGTGCACTCACAATACACAAGATATTTACCCTGGAAATCATTAACTAAGAAAACCAACAAACTCGGAGTTCACCTCTCTCTCTATGATTGCATTAACTTAACAATTCATAATACAATATGTAGGTATTATGCAGCATCAAAACCTTAATTCACTAACCAGGATTAAATTACAACCTTAATTTCTTAATTTGAATTAGATTACGATGGGATGAAACCATTGGTCAAAATTAAGCGAGAGAGGTAGAAAAGCAAACCAAAACTAGTGTTGGAGGGATCATGCTTGCTTGAACAGTCTAGCTACAAAGACTACAACACATATTGAACAAGAAAAGAATAAGAAGAAATAAGGACACATGTGTAGGATGACTAACTACATTGTCAATGTTTGTTAAGTCATATCCATGTCAAAAAAATAATTATAACTATTTTGTGAGTAGATTGACGACCCAAGTTACTTCTGAGTACAATCAAGTCACTCAAATTTCTCTATTAAAAGGGGAGGTGGTCCTATTAGAGTGTATCAAGAATCAATAAATCGCAGAAATCTAATTGAGGGGAAGATCCTAGAGTCAAATACAATAAATTAGTCGTTATTGTTTAGATCTTGAGATATAGCAAAAACATTGTCCCCGGAATCATGGCTTCTTCCTACTCACCCCTTATGTTGTAATATTTTGTCTTCCTCACAGGCCATTATGTATTTCTAGATTTTGATTGTAAGAATTATCAAATAATAAACATCAAATGTAAGTGGAAATTTCCCCACTCTAAATGTTTTCCTTACTCTAAGGACTTCAACAAAATTGGAGAAATTTAATATTTCAACTACTCTATTTACAATAAAAGTTCTACCAAACACAATCTCTTCTTACAATTTCAATGCATCGCTTCTATGTAATGTTTTTTTAATTAACTAGATTCATTTCATTGTGCTCAATTAGTTTGTTGTCTAAAGTGTTGGTTAATAGGAATTAGTTCTAACATTTCTCCCATTAATTAGCATTTATTTGTGTGATATTTTCTTCTTAGTTTTCCACCTTCAAATATCATGATTGGGTGGGATACATGGCACTTTTTGATAGGGGATTTGATTGTTTGAAACAAGTTTCTTGCTCCCGATGCATTCTTGCTCATATTTAAGCATTCATTGAATATGAGCATGGAATATCATTTGTGAGAAATATAGAGGTCTTCCTCTTGATTTTGTGTGGCAGAGGTTTACCTCCATAGACACATTGGCACCACCCCTTTGAGAGGAGTGTCATGGGGATATAACATTATCTTGGTACCATTGTTGGCAAATAGTTCGATGCAATGATAAATTCTATATACATATTGATTCAGAGAAAATCAAGTGAATTACATAAGTGGCCAATGAATTGATCTAAGTTACCTTCTCGGTTCATTATGTAGTTAAAGGGTCATGTGATTCTTGGAGTACTCATATATTTCATATCTTGAATCTAAGAACTTTCACTCCATTTGGTGACTCGTTTTTTTTTATTCCTACAAAGATAGATTTCAATTCAAGAACATGCATAAAATTGTACCCAACTCTTTATTGTATTAAAGAATTCTTTAGCTTGCTAAAAATTATTGGTGACTTGACATCTTTGTTATGAAGTTTAATAGATATCATAGTGAACATAGATCATTACTTATCCTGATGATATTTACACAAGCTATTTTCTAGGTGTGAAACTTGAATTTTAATATTTGTTACCGCTTAAACTCTCGCTAAGGGAAAGTCCCACCGTGTGAAGGAGAGCTTGGGGCAATAGATAGGCAAGCCACCCACTGTCACCTCAGTGGCCTTGCCTCTACACCTTAAGGCTAGGGTTCCTAACCTAAGGAGGGTATTCCTACAAGGTCATTACTAAGTCCTATCATTGTATCTAGAAAATAGAGACTCAAGACCTGGTTTGACTGGGTCTCCTTATATTTTCTTAGGAATGAAGTATATCAAGTATGAGAGAAGATCATTTATAAAGAGGTTCAAGAGGATACAACTTGGAAAACAAAGCTCGATAGAAATAACTACTTGGAACTAAAATGTTTGCATTAAATTATATCAATGTATCATACCAATGTACCACTCATCATTATTCATCCATACATCAATAACCAACGAAATTGGATAGAATGTATTCTTGTTTGAGGCACGAGAACCAATGTAAAGTCTATTCAATTCAGAGATGCTTGAAACTTAAAGTGCACGTAACAATGTACCATAATCATGTAAAAGAAGTGCACGTATCAATGTACCATAATCATGTAAAATAAGTGCACGTATCAATGTACCATAATCATGTGAAAGATCAATTTATATAGACATGTATCTCTTGTTCAAACCCTTCGCAGCATAATGTCCCATAAAAAATTAAGTGTTGAGTATAACATATCAAGTAAAGTGTATCATTAAGATAGTCAGCTCACATTCATGAAAATAAAGTATTTTAATCCTTAACCAATTACCATGAAACAATGTGACAGCAATGTGTGTCTTTGAGAACAGTTCAATGTTTTAGATTTCTAAGCATGATACCCAATGAAAAAGTCTACTCAAATTTATGGACAGATTTATATGCTTAGTATGATATGAAATTAAACCATGAGATAAACCATTAGATCAACAATATAACTAAGAGAATATATCAAGATACAATTACAAAGCATGTTGTAATGTTCCCAAGCCAGGATGCCAGGAACATCACGCTTTTGCATGATTTTTAAATTATTTCTGGTTGTGGCATTTCGTCAAACACTTTGTTGATTTACTTATGTTTGGGTGTTTACTTGCAGATTGCCTTCTTAAGTTCGGCCTTAGGGTTTATATTCAGTTATCACACATAGATCTGAAGGTATAATCAATGGAAGTACAATATACACCAAATACGAAACCAATAACAAAGATCTGACCTTTATTATTATAATGAGAAAGAACCTGATACAAGGATGATGTAGATTTGGAATGATCAACAGATGGATCCAATAAACATCATAAGAGCTACTACAAAATGCTCCAATAAGAGACTACAAGCCTCCAAAGTTTGAATACACAATGAAGACTAATGCAATAAGAGATCTGGGTTGTATGAAGCACCAAACCCCCACTGGAAAGGTCATGCTCTGCTGGAAGACTGGATACCCTCCACCAATTCGGCCCTACGGAAAAAGACACCAAACCCTCCAAAGAATATGCCAAACTGTATATTGGGTCAATGTTGAACCCCTAGTGAAGCCTCAAGATGAATAATGAAGTTATGCACTACCAAATGCACAAAACCCTAATCTGGCTTGTGCCCTCCTAGATGGATGAAGACCAATAATTCAGCCTCTCTCCTAGAGAGCTACAAACACTCCGAAGAACCACTAGAATGATAGATCGGGACACGACAAGGAAAACCCAAGTGCTCAAATCGTCAAAATCCCTTCTATACCTTTGGATCTAGCCTCCCTCCAAAGAATTATGTTCCCTCCTCTTGGGGAAATCGTCCCACTCTCAATGCAAATCAAACCTCCATCAAAATACCTCCGAAAGCAACTAAGAATGGAGCTATGGCACCTGTAAAGAAAACTGAATACCTAGAATTCCCGAAATCTCTTCTCCTCAACCAAAACGAATGATCCTAGCTCCACAATTGCACCCCCCTTGATGGAAACCCTCTATTGGTGCGCCCTCACTCTTCCTGTACATGTAACTGATGTAGAACTCCCCTGCAACTGAGTAGATCTAAATTAGAATGGTGTGGGAGAGTATTTCATCCCCGAGACCAAGCTTGGAACAAGCTAGGTGGAATCTTTCACCATCGAATTGTCCTCTAGGGTTTGTTAATTCAAAACCCTCAAAACCCCCAATGCATGGGATAGCTAGCTAGAAGCCAAATATCAAAATGATAAACATACATGAATGAGAGAAGAGAGTCCCTTGCCTCTTCTTTATACTTCCTGCTCACCTTGTCCCTCCAAAGTGACTTTTACTTTATTAATTATTAATTAATTAATTAACCTTTTTACCTCTTAGAAGTTCCTTTTCTCTCCTTGTGGCTCCCCCTAGCCACTAAAAGTCACTTCTCATCATCCCATCCTGTAGTTTTGTTCCTCCCGATTCCAATGAGCTATTACACTGAGAGGTTCCTTCAAGTATTATGCCCAAAATGACCTCTTCAGTGAATTTAATTAACCTATAGCTCAAAATACTCAAAATCATGGAAATCGTCAGAATGCAACGGAACCAAAGCCAATCTGTGTGTAATGGATCATAATGATGAAATAGGATGAGCAGTGCAAGATGGACCCCAAAATACCTCTCAATAGTCTCGGTACTCGCTATAACCTCCATCTGGCTACTCTAGTCATCATAACACTCTGTAATATAATGATTTCCCAAAGTGGGGACATTACACATGTATTAAGTCCGCAGTAGTTCCCTTGATCAGATAGTCTCAGAGTTATATTTTCCAACAGAGATATCAATGTTGAAATGAAGTATTCAAAACCATAAGCGTAAGGTATACCCACAGACGTGACTAATATTCCAATTTCAAAACCAAAAAGTGGGTGTTGTGTTGAGATATAATGTTTAATAAAATGATATATTTTACATCAAGTATTACCTTTATGAACTGTAACACAGACCAACACTCATCATCAATTTTAAAGAGACCTTGGTTGTAGGGTTAAGCAGTGGGATCATACCTTAAACAATCATGAAGATAGGGAATGATATGAACTCTCACAAGGTCGTTAGCATGTTGAGGGCATTGATGTATCTTTGGGGAATAAATGGAGCCAAAAGACATCAAAACATTTCCTGAAAAAACAATTATATAATCATTACTCTTGTATTGTGTATCCTGCAATATTGAACAATGAGTTTAAACCCTTGACAATGATTAAATAAGGTTGCATTTAGAATGTATAAGAGGTCATTGGTACTTCCATCACATAGATCCAATATCATTCAGTCTATGAATCTATTATCCTTCATGGCTTGACATGTTTAAGCTCTAGGATCTACCCTTAGATAAAAGGGGGCGGCTCTGATACCAATTGTTGAACAACTGAGAGGGGGTGAATCAGTTGTTACTGGGATTAAACAATTATGCTTATTTTAAACTCTTTACACAACATTTAATGATAGTCACAATAATGCAGGGAAGTAAGCAATAGAACATTCAACATCAGTCACACATATGAGATACACCGAGACAGATATTTTCTGAGGAAACCCATACAGGGTAAAAACCTCTTCTTCTTTATATGATAAGTAATCTTTACATTCTTTACATTCTTTACATTATCATACATATGAGCACCAACTCATAATGAGGCTACAACCTCTGTTTTGCAAGATGCTACTTGCTGAGAGAACCAACTCTCTGGATTCTCTAGCACCAACTAGAAGGAAGCACCAACTCCCTGATTTCTCTAGCACCAACTATAAGGAAGCACCAACTCCTCGTTTTCTCTAGCACCAACTAGAAGGAAGCACCAACTCCCTGGCTTCTCTAGAACCACCTATAAGGAAGCACCAACTCCCCGGTTTCTCTAGCACCAACTAGAAGGAAGCTACAACTCCTTGTGTTCAAGCACCCACTTGAACCTCTGAGGACAACGGTCCTCCCTAGCACCTCCCTACCACCCTGAAATATAAATCTTTTCTATTATGACTTATTACAATGATATAAAGTTCTTCAATGGATTACTGGTCTCATCACTATTCTGCTACACTGCGCTGCTTTGTCTGCATCAGTGTCTTCTGCACACTCCTTGCGCTTTCTATTCTTTTGACTTTTATGCTCTCTGCGCCATGTCCCTTCAATGCACTATTCCCCTTCTGTACATTTCTGTTGTTGCGCTCTGCCTCCTTCTTCACACCTCAATCACACCCAACAACAACATCCAGATCTCTTCTTTTCTGCATTCTTATAGTCTCTGTGCTCCTTGTGCATGCAATATGCGCCAAGCTCATGCATTCTCTCACCCTGTCATAGTTCTCCCCATCAGGGTGTTTCCTCACACTTCACTTTGCCACATCTTTTCTCACTCTAGCCTCAACACCTCTCTCTATCCTGCATTTCCTCCTCATGTCGAGTACTCTACCTGATCATCATTGCAACTCTTCAGCTTCTCTGGCGGTTCACCCCACACGTCCAACATCACTAAGTGTTATGTTGAGATTTCTCAGCCTGTCTGGCAATTGAGACTATTCATCTTCTCTATCATAGTCGAGCTAATCCTCTCTGTTGCAGTTACAGGCTTCAACGCTCATTCATCTGTCAATCGCCTCTAAGAATAGTCTTAAGTCATTGGAATATGCCTCGAGCCTCTTCATCTTCTCTGGCGATCATACTGAGGCCTCTTCAAGTCCTCTGGTAGAAACCATCAGTCATTTCTAGCAGTTACACTGGGAAGTGCAACAATAGCCCTCCGATCATATTCAAGTTCACCTACACCATTGGATGGAGTTCGTAGGGTCTTGCGTTTAATTTGTTGTTTCGTATTTCGACATTTCGAGATTCCTATGGTTAAGGTTTCTTTACGCTTCACGTATTGATCCCTGAAACTCCGAAATTGAGCTTGGTTGCACTAGTTCCTTCCTCCATCTTCCACCGATGTGACCAATGGTTGTGACCACAGGCTGAGCCAAAACGTGTTTCTCATTTCGGCATTTCGGAAATCCTGTTGTGAGGCATCTCGACTCTCCAAGTCGCGATCTCCGAAACTCCGAAAAAAAATCTTGCCACTTCAAGCTTTTCTCTACAGCTCTTTGACAATGTGACCACCATCGGTGACTGAGCGCTTATCCATAAAGCACTTTCGTGATTTCACAATTCATCATTTCAGCATCCTTGATGCAAATATTTCTTTACTTTCCATGCCTAATCCCCAAAACTCCGAAATGGAGCTTGCCACTTCGAGTTCTCTTCTACAGTTCCTTGACGATGTGACCACCGGAATATGACCCCTCTCCAATCACACAAGCACTTTGATCTCTAGATCAACGGTCCTCGATCCATGGTGATCGGACAATTATCCTTTGCCCCGGGACTTCAGCCTTCGGGACTTTGGGGGAGTGATGGAGTTAAAACTCCCGAAGAAAAAACTTCCGGAGTGAGGTCAGTCTTGTGTCACTCGATGATGTGTCGTGACCCGAGTGGCTGTCACATGTCACTCAGAATTGTGATTTCCAGTGGCCTGAAATGCCAAATCAACTTGACACTTGTCATTTTCTGATCGTACCACATGTCATAGTCTTCCACCTGTCCTTTCTGACGTGGTATTCCACATTCACCTCCTGGATCTGTCAGCCTAGATCACTTCGTGATTTCACATATCGCGATTTCAGAATTCTTGATGTGAATGTTCTTCACTTCCAAGTCTCGGTCTGCGAAACTCTGAAATGGAGTCAGATCATCTTTTTGGCTTTTCGCACTTCGCAACTTTGGGACTCTTATGATGAGGAGTCTTGACACTTGACTCCTCCATCTCCTGGTATCCAAAACTCCGAAATGGAGTCAGATCAACGGTCCAAATCAAACTTCGATCTGACGGCTAAGGTTATTTCGTGTATCGTGAGTTCGAGAGGTTAGGGAACCCCGTTCCTTTGAATTTCCAGTCAGAAAAAGGATGATCTTTCGCCACATATTCTTCTTGGATCAATGGTCCAGTTTTGTCCTCGATCCAATGGTTTAGATTATATCGTGGTTTAGCATATTGCGATTTCACATTTCGCGACTTTGGGACTCCTGTAGTAAGAGTTCTTGACATCCCCAACTCCCGGTATCCTAAATCCCGATATCTGAAACTTCGAAATGGAGTCAGATCAACGTATTCCAACATTTCTCATTTCGTTGTTTCGACATTTTTGTCGTGAGTTGCTTCCTTGACTCCTCCAATGCTCGGTCTGATCTTTCCATGCAATTATCCCTGCGTTGTTGATCTTCCTTGCCTGCCTGTTTGCCATCAAATAAACAAGCACACTCTTGCACTCTTCGTGCACCTCTGCACTATCTCTTCTAAGCTTACATTGTCCCTATTTTTCCATCGCTGCATACTCTGATCTTGCCATCAATGACAAGCACAGCTGCCTGTAAACATGCCAACACACATGTGGTCCAGGGAGAGATAATAATGCATGAGTATGAATGCAACATGAGACTGAGCAAGGAGAATGAATCTGAGTGGTCCATGTGGCATGTGTGATGACATGGAATCCTTATCATGGCTCAATGCATGGTCATAAATCCCAATGCAGTGACATGTATTCCAATGCAATACACAAATCCTAAGGCAAATGGAATGGATCTCAATGTTTTTAGACATGATCATATATGAGTACATGTATCCCAATGCAAAACACCCACTTGAAGTGATGTGTCTATCCTCTTAGAAATACATTATATGATAACACTTGGTGACATCTCTTAACACGACATAACAAATAGGGGTTAGTTTTAATAGTTGACTAAGTCTTACCAAGGGAAACAATATTAGCCCTTATGCATCCACCAAGTCCTAGGACAACCTATATTTTCCAAGTACCTAGGTAAAATCTAGGTAAAGATGAATAATAATGTTGAAAGGGAAGGGAAAGAGCTTATGTGATGACCCTTAAAGTCTTAAAAATGCATAGGTCTTTTTATTCATTTGTTTATATAGCTTTCATGAGCTAGTATTTTTTATATAATAGCCTTCGAGAGGGAGCTTAGCATTGAGTTACATATCCTCGACATTGTTTCTTACTACCCCTTTATGCCTTTTTATTTAAGTGTTCATTTTATCAAACAAGTCCCTCTTTCTTTAGATATTCATAGACAAGATAAGGACTAGGGGCATTGGCCTCATAGCAAGGTGGCATTGCTCAAGATTTTATTTTTGGTTTTGTATTTTGGCTCTTCACCTCTAGCCTTTTTGGATTTATTGATTTAGGATTTTATCATTTGGACTCTTTTGACCTTTGAGAAATCATACATGATAAGGACAAAATATGTTCATATGGATGGAATGAATGATGCAGGGAAAATGGAAAATGACTAGCATGGTTAGGATGTGGATAACGCTATCTAGGATAAGTACCTAGTAGTACAAAGTAGCCTGAGAAATGACACACTTCTAAAAGAAAACATGTTCCCCAAGGTATAATGAGGGTAATAAAACTGTGTAATGTTATGAAGTGTTATAACATATTGTTAAGCGTTTATCGTTTTCATGACTAACTAGGAAGTTATATCATCACATCCAAATGAACATGGAATATCAAAATGAAGCATACTAAAACCATATTGTACCATCCACAATGCATCTATCATCTGAGGAGTGAGGGAGGAGGATGAGTTGTACCACAAGTGAGCTAGAATGATCATACATCTGATGGAGATCGAGAGAAAATTTATTTGGTCTGGAGAAGATGAGCATGGCATCCCATGCATGCAGCAACATGGCACCCTTGTGAGGGTACCTATGAAAGTTGTCGCCCCTGAGGGGGTAACATTTGGATCCTACTCAAGGACATGCATTATATGTTGAAGTGTATGAGAAATCCATAATATCCTGTAGGCTTGTGACCTACACACCATCTAACTTGACAAACAACATTAAATTCATGGAAAATCTACCACCCCCAGTTAGAATAAAAACTACTTTGTAGAAATTAAAAAAAAAAAAATCACTAAGTCTAAATATGAAATTAAAGCAAGAAATCATATGTAAGAATTTATTCTAAAGCAAATCAAATGCATCAGACAAATCAATCAAGCAATCACAAAAGTAAACATACAATGACAGGAAAACATGCATGGAAAGAAAAAATGCACTCTAACTACTGCTCAAAGATCTTATTCATGCTACGATTATGCAAGAGTGGCTAATTCAAAGTATGTTTAGTGAAATCAAAAATCCAATGCAACCATCTAATGAGATATTCATCCTTTGGAAACCCATCCATGTGCTAGGAAAATAAATGGATCAAGGAAGGATCGATGATAGAGTGTGAGGCACCAAGGTTTAAGGTAGGATGGTGGTCTTGAGGCAAATACTTGAGACCTAAATTCAACTGAAAATTTACATCACGGTTCTTCTCAATCTAACAGCACAGGGGGGTAATGTAATCAAGGGGCAAAGGCAACTCCAAGTGCGAGTATAGTTGAATCTCATTATTTCCCATGGACAAAGGAAAAAAATCACCAATACAATCTAAGGTTGATATTTCTTTCTCATGATATCATCCCAAAGGTTGATTGTGCAATTCTTCCAAGTGACCATTCTTGTTACACACTTCATCCTTAGCTTCCATAACCTCATGTACCATGATAGGAAAAGTGATGGATGTATGAATACTCAAGTATCCTCCCACCATGTTCATAGGTTCATTCCTGGGTTTATTAGGGTATTCAACATGATATATTCTATACTTTTCCCTATCCAACCTCACCAAAGTTCCATCTTGCATGGGGATAGTAGTGTATGATAGGTCCATCTGTAAGGATCCCCCTAAGTAAGAAACAAAATTTCTTGATAAAATCATCCCCCAAGAGTCTGGGATATCGATGACAACAATATCAATAAGAATCGCGACATCCAAATACATAGTTAACCTCACATCCAAATTCTTTATCACACCAAGGACTTCTACCTCTCTCATATCCATGACACAAATGTCCTGGTATGGTCTTGTTATCTTGAGGCATAAATGTTGCATTACTGTCAAAGGAATAACATTGGTTAAAGCATTGGAATCCAACATACAATTGTGTAGTAATAGGTTGTCTACTTTCAAAGATATATAAAATGGGTCGTGCCCTCCATTCAATCATCCTTGATCCATAGCTTGTAAAATCACAGGTTTGTCATCATAGGACTCTTCCTTCCCTTCGCCCGATCCCAATATTTTCTTGATTCTCTTCCTTTGTGATGGAATCTTTGCAAACTCCGTGAAAGGGATAGATATATGAGACTTGGAAAAGTAAGCATTCAAATCAATGTTGATATCATCACAAGTAGCTTTTGACATGTTTGAAACTCCAGTTGAATTCTTTGATGGCGAGGTCGGTTTTTCTCTTTGCAATATCACTCGGGGTTGTGGATCTTGAGTCTTCTAAGGTTGAGGACTAGGAACACTTGTTTGGGTTGTAGTTTCTTGGGGTTGAGGTTGAACTTGTTTACCCTTCATTGGTAAGTGTTCCAGTTATTTTCTCGTATTCTCCTTTTTATCTCCTCCTAAGTGAGTTTGGGGGCTAGGGCTCTAGAAATAGTGGCTTGGTCAAGGTCATTTTCCTTTACCTCTTTAACTTGTTTGTTAGGAGAATTGGAGACATCATTAACTTAATCACAAAATCACCAGCGTAATTTATAGATTTTCTTGGCCCATCATTGTAAGTCTCACTTGTTAATCTAGAAACTTTTGGGGCAAACAAAAAGGTCACTTGTTTATGTGGAATATCACAAGGGTTACACCATGGAAAATGATCTTCTTCTACCACGTTGTTTTCCTCTAAGGGGTTGGGAGCCTTTTTCTCTTGATAATGTTGAGATTATCTAGGAATTTCCCAACCACCTTTCCATCTAAGTTGAAATCTAATATGATGGGCTTGTCTTTCTAAGTGGATTATCTTGTTCTGCATAGCCTGATTTTGTTGTTGGAGAGTTTGAGTTTGTTTTCAAAAATTGGCTTCCATGCACTTCATAGAATTACCTAGAAAGGTTAGCATATCATTCTCATAACCAGTTGTATTGACTATGTTCTTCTTAGGCTCACTTTTAGTCCTAGAATATTTTTCTCGGTTGAGTCTTTTGGAGGCAATCAAATTCTTCTCAACCTTAATGGCATCTTGTTGGGCAGCTGCTAAGGTTTGAGGATCTTTATGTCTAAAGTGAAAGACCATATCTCAATTGAAATAATCTAATTAATAAAGGATCATAGCATGTTATGGGGATTTGATATTATGATTCAACTTCTGGACAATTTGGGTAAATTTCTTGTTGAATTCTTCCATGGTATTTCTCCATCGAAAGAATGTAAGTAATAAATGAGGATAGCTTGTTCTAATGGTTTGATATTCGGATACATCTTCTGGATAATTTGGGTAATTTTCTTGTTGAATTATTCCATGGTTTCATTATTATTCTTCTTGGTTGTAATGGGAGAAACTAGGAGATACCTATTGTCCTTTTTATCACCCCATTTCTCCATAAATACATTCTCTAACTCAGCGGGAGTACTGATGCAATTGGGTGGTAATGACATGAACCAATCAGTGACATTATTATTCATGGAAAGGGGAAAAAAAATCATTATTACATCATGGTGGGTTATAAGGTATCTTCTTGTCAACCCTTGGAAAGTTTTCTAATGATCAATTGTTGAAACAACATTGTTTCCTTGAAAAGGGACAACTTCTTTATGGTTTTCTTAGGGATAGCCTTGAACATTTTCAAAGTTCAAAGGCCTATTTAACTCAGCAATTCAGTCAACCAATATAACTTGAATCAATTAAACACTAGTACCCTTAAAAAGGTGTCATATATCTTCAAAAATGGGAGAGTCCAAGTAGTCTTGAAAGATGGGAGTTTCCTTGACCTTACAAATTCGATAGTGAAAGTAATTTTTCAAGATATTGGATCAAAGAAAGGGTTCCTTGAAAGGATATCCTTCTATAATATCTCTTCGACATGAGCTCGAAATGTGGAGTCACCAGATAAATTTATCCAAAACTAACCAAAATGAATCCAAAAGTTCTTAACTCGGGAAGTGGAATTTCTCCCCAATAACAATGCAAAAATGTTGACACTCAAACTATAGCGAAGGGAAAGTCTTTCACTGTGAATGACAGATTGGGGAAATTGATAGGCAAGCCACCCATTGTCACCTCAATGGCCTTACCTCTTCACTTTAAGGCTAGGGTTTCTAACCTAAGGAGGGTATTCCTACAAGGTCAATACTAATTCAAATCATTGTATATGGACGGAAGAGGCTCAGGACTTGGTTTGACTTGGGTATTCTTATCTTCTCTTAGGGGTAAAGTATGTCAAGTATGAGAGAAAATAATTTATAAAGAGCTTGAAGAGGATATGACTTGGAAAACAAAGCTCAATTGAAATAAGTGCTTGGAAATGAAGTGTTTGCATACGAGCATATCAATGTATCATATACATGTGCCATTCATCATTATTCATCCATACATCAATAACCAACGGAATTGGACAGCACATATTATTTTTTGAGGCATGAGAACCAATGTAAATGTTGCTCAATTCAAAGATGCTTGAAACTTAAAGTGCACATATCAATGTACCATAATCATGTGAAATATCAATTTGCACAAACATGTATCGCTTGTTCAAATCCTTCAAAGCATAATGTCCAACAACAAATTGAGTGTCAAGTATAACAAATCAAGTAAAGTGTATCATTAAGATAGCCAGATCAAAATCATCAAATGAAAGTATTTTAATCATGAACTGATTACCATGAAACAATGTGACAACAATGTTGTGTCTTTGAGCAGATTTTAATGTTTCAAATTTCTAAGCATGATACCCAATGACAAAGTCTGCTCAAATCTATGGATGGATTTATATGCTTAGTATGATATGAAATTAAACCATGAGATAAAGCATTAGAGTAGCAATATAACTAAGAGCATATATAAAGATCAAATTAAAAAGTATGTATTAATTCAGTAGTGGTGTTTGTTACCTCTCCAAAAGGTGCCCTATATTTTCACTTGGCTACACCATTGTAAGCCAAAGGATGCAAGTCAAAATACATGTGAACCATAGTGGATGATTTGGTAATGGACTCCGAGACTTGGTCCAACCATGATCAGTCTTCTTAGTCCTCGTCTCATTTTCTTTCGTCCAGGATAGGATTGGAGGCTTTGGCATGGATCTATTGGGACACATGGTTGTGTGAAGCCATTGTCGTAGATAGAGGTGATTATAGTTTGTGGGGCCCTGCCTGTTCCATGTCATGCACATCTATGTCTTTCCACATGGTTATTTTCTATTGAGTTTGTAGGCATCCCTTGGCGATGGTACATTTATCATTTTTGTTCTCAACATGGTAGTCTCACAAAGTTTTCATCATTGCACATGTTTTGAGGCAGTTCATGGATCTCAATGCAGTGGGTCCCTAGAAGCAAAAATACATCGGTTCAAAATGATCAGAAAAATTTTACGAGCAAAACCCATATTGCACATTTTGGATTCATGAAACATTAAGAGAGATATTTCCTCCCAAATGAAAATCGTCCCATCCTTCTAAAATATCATTGGGCACATATCCCAAGTCAAATGGTCAAGGAAGTGGAACGTTGGGGCCTACTGGCCTTGGGAGAAATTTTAGCAAGTCAAATATGCTCTTCTCTCCAAGTAAAATAATAAATGTGTTCATCAAATGACCAAATCCTTCCCTTTGGGACAAATCATAACTCCTCATTCATGGATTTAATTAGTCAAACTAGCCATTGGAAGAAGGAGAGGTAAATGTGGACAAAATATGATTGTTTTCATCTCATTCTTCAAGGAGAAAGTGTCCCCAAATGGAATGTTGGAATTCCTTCACCCAAATTGCACCATATTCAAGGCTATACGACCTCGCTCCTTGTGGAGTGAATCTCTCATGTGGACATATTCAATGGTCAAATTTTCTAAAAAGGGATTTTATCCCATTTTTATCATGGAGATATGTAATAAAGAAATATTATTCAATGGTTTAGCCTCCAACCAATTGTGGATGAGCAAACCAAGAAAATTTTTATTTTATGAGGGAGGTAGAAATTAGTAGTTACAATAAAAACTATATAAGGCTAGCCCCTCCTCTCATTTGATGTTATTGAAACTTTGTGAGATCATAATTCCATATTTTGGAACTCAATTCTCTTATATCATTGTGGATTATCTATTATAATGCTTGTTATTCTTGGGCAAGGACAATTTTAATTGTGCTTTGACAGGGATTCCTTATGAGAATTGTAAGAGGTGACTAATCAATCCATTGAGGGGCTACATAGTCATGTGGAAGAAATCAAATAAACTCTTCGTCTCTTTTTTTATTTGTGGGTTCTTAGTGAAACACACCCAAGTTGTTGGACCAACTTCTTTGTAAGTAGCTTCAACCAAGTGGTAGGTTATCACTTTGACCCTAGTTGATTGGTTGTCCTGGAGACCATCCATCAAGGATCTCTCCTAGAAGATCCAAGGAGGAACCCATCTATTTTTGAATTTCTATCAATGGGGGCGATAGTGCTTCGACTCCAAACTCAATCAACTAGAAATCCATCTGGGCAAATCTTAAACTTGAGGGGTCACAATCACTCAAACTAAGAGACATCTAAAGGTAAAAAAAGGTCAAGTAAATCTCTCAATTTCCTCAACCATTTAATTCCAAATATTTTAATCATCTCCTATTATAAAAATACAAAAAGAATCATAACTTCGCTTAGTATTTCATTTTTACATCTTATAAGCTAGTAGATATTGGGGTTTTTGTTGCTTTGGAAATTTCCCTACCCCAAGATATATTTACCCTTGAATTGTATGCTTCATTGAATATATTTTACAAGGGTTTGCTTGAGAAATAGTGTGCAGATCTACGTTATTACAGCCAAGAAAATCTTCAGATATACACTCTATTTGACAATAAGAGGGGTGCATATTGTAAGTATTTACTTCCTAAACCCTTTCACAATTATTTCATATTTTATTTACAAGTTATATCTTCATATTTAAAAACCATATAGTGGGCGTTGTGCTAAGTTATAATGCTTAAGAAGATGATAGATTTTACATCAAGTATTACCTTTATGAACTTAACAAAGACCAGCATTCATCATCAATTTTAAAGAGACCTTGGTGGTAGGGTTGAGAAGTGAGATCATACCATAAACAATCATGAATATAGGGAATGATATGAACTCTCACAAGGTCATTAGCATGTTGAGATCATTGTTATATCTCTATGGAATAAATGGAGCCAAAAGACATCAAAACGTTGCCCAGAAAAACAATTATATAATAATCACTCATGCACTATGTATCATATAGTCCTAAACATTGAGTTTAAACCCTAGAAAATGATTAAATAAGGTTATGTTTAGCATGTATAATAGGTCATTGATACTTCCATCACATTGATCTATTAGCAGGCAATCTATGAAGCATAATACACACCAAATGTTACCCTGAACAGTGATAATACCATCATCAAACTTGTCCTACCAAAACATTTATACCATCTCTATAATTTATTTCCATTGATCATATTTAAAATATGTAAGAGTGAAAGATCTAGTTAAGGCCAATATCACTTGTTCCAAACAAATAAATCTAGGGCATCCACAGTAGTGATTAAACTTGATTTTCTATAAGGATTCCTAATATGTTAGGGTTCGGTTGAGAAAGATGAACAATAAGCTAGATCCAAATCCTATGAGATTCCAAACTTTAAAGATATTCAATGAAGTATGAGCTAGCAAAGGAAAATGAGAGATATATCAATGAAGCTCAAGACAATCTAGATCCAATATAAAATGTGTTAAAACCCTAGATTGCTAAAAATAAAAATAGAAAAAAGAAAAAGAACAAGAAGGAAAATTGATTTTTTGTTCTTTGGGTGGTTGAAGACAATGATAGATCAGTACCTTTGGAGGGATATGGGGTCTCTATACCAGATCTAAGTGAATCATAGGGTTTAGGATGAGACAATGTTGATGGCACTCGGAGGATCTCCTCTCAAGCATTGTCTAGGGTTAGAAGCTTCTCTTTAGAGTTGGATGGGAGGATTGGTCCCCGAAGAAGCCTCTTCAGGCACTAGAAAGATGATATTAAAGGTTGGACAAGGTAGAAGGACACATCCCTAGGATGTCCTGTCTTAATGCAATGAACAAATCTTCAATGGTCGAAGTGGGAAGGAAAGAAAATCATTCCTTGAGAACCCTTCCAAGTGGAGTGTTTCACCCTTCTTTGGCCTCGTAGTAGCCCTTGTCTTCAAGAAAATCTAAAAAGTGTTTAGCTAAACCCTTGAAAAATAACTAGCATTCACTTAGAAAAATAATAGATGCACAAGAACTCTTTAAGAAAGTTTTCTCATTAATCTCTACCGATTTAAAATGAGAGAGGACTCCTCCTTTTATAAGTGACGAGCCTCCTCAAATACAATACAATGTGCTAGCTCAATACCATGAGCTCAAAACCATTACCCCGGTCAAAACCATGGGCAAGTACAACAAATCATGTAACAAAACCCTCCAATAGCAAAGTGCCCCTCAAAATGGTCCAAAATACAATAGAAGGAGCCACACATGTGGGCTAGAGAGAGAGTGAAGTAGGTGTTCTCCTCAATAAAGGTGTCATCGTCCCATCAAGGAGTAAATAGATGGTTCAAACATGATCCAAAGTCCACCAACTAACTCCCTCAAAACAAGGAGTGGTCCAAATGTGAAATAACAACCTCAGAGAGATGGCATCACCCCTCACATGTGTGAGTCTTCCAAGTCAACAATAAAGGCACATTTGGCCTCCTATAGGTGAGTGCGCCTCAAGTTGAGAATAATAAATCTAGGAGGGTCTGCAAAAATGTAGTATGAAATTCTTGGCAAAGGTATGTTTTCATCTTTTGCAGAGTTCTTGGAAGCATTTTGTGCAAGTTCGGATTACAATTCAACAGGTTGGCTGCCCTAGTTTGTGAAATAAAAGAATTATATTCTACACAGAGACTTATTGAGGACAGTCTTGGTCTTCCTATGGAAGATATTGAGATCAACAGTAGCAACGAAGATCACAGGTTTTGTATGGAAGAGGTTCATCCTTCTTCTCCCTCCCATGATCCAATATCACATGATTTCACGGATTTAGAAAATAGCGGTGGTTTATGGGAGTTATATTTAAAAATCTTCGAAGAAATGGACGATGCAAGGGGTAAGCAAGATCTTGTAGAAGAGGAATCCATCATAGTAGGGAGTAGTGGAAAATAATTTTCTCATATTTCCATCGAGAATCAAGATACAATTGAATATCAAAGGAGTGAGAAAAGCATTGTTACTAGTAATATTCATGAACCCACCCTCCCACCTCATATGAAACCACAGACCAAACAGTTTACATTCCTTTTTTATGATTATGTTTTCATGATACATCCTACAGTGATTTGGAAGGGGACGACTTGGTGGGGAATTCTTCACAGAATGGAAAACGTGATGGAATAGAGATCGAGAGCATTGATGCATTTCTTTAGGTTGACAGATGCAAATGGGATATAGGTTACTATAATTTTGACAATGATATCATCTATGATACAGAGAATGATGAGCATGAGATTGCAATGTTTTGTCCATATTACGGGATTAGGTAATATCTTTAGAGGTACAGAAGGAGGAATTATACATCAGTGATATGAAAAAGTTGGCTCAGCCATGTACATCCATGTTTCTTAACTCTCAAGTATATGAAGATCCATTTGACAATGATATTTTGAGGGCCATATTGGTGGGAAATTCGAATAATTTTCAGTTTCAGACATACTTCGTGAATTGTCATCCTTTCATGCCACAACAATCAACCATAAGGTGTGAGTTTCCTTTTTTTTTACGCTCTTATTTATTATCTCATCATATGTGTGGGTATGTGATTAGATACAGCAAGGAAGGGAAGTAGTCTTTATGCAGGTTTCAATATGAGTCGCCATCAAAGTTCCTTTTACTCAACAATTCAATGAGTAGTGTTGATAAATGGTGCAATGTTGAAGATAAGAATAACAAGTACATTAGCCATGTTCACTTATGGATTGAAGAAGCTTGCAGTAGCCACGGTGAACCATGGCACTCCTTCAATATTCTCCTACAAGATGAGGATTCCATTTCCGATCTGGTCCAAGATATGAAGGAAGAACCGACATATGCTTACTACAGGTTTGACATCTCATTCTTCTACTTAGCAACCAAACACAAAGGTAAAACCCAAGGTAATGATGAGTTGATATGTTTGTTGCATTGGTTATATAATTTGACTTAACATGTTTTATTTCCTGATTAGAGAAGGTAGGATGAATAAGCTCTCTATTACGAGCATTAGTTTAGTTTAGATTTTTATTCTTATTTTCTTTCAAGTTTTGCTTCCATTCATAGATTAGATGCATTTTGTTTTGATTTAGTTTTTCTTTCTAGGAAGGGATAAGACTTTGTGTCCTATTCCCTCTCCTATCGTTTGATGTTTTGTTTGAGATTGTTTTAGGTTTACAGGTGAACGATTCTAGGGTTCTCACATCCTCTCACAAAGAGTAAGTGTCCTGCAATTGGAGCCAGTTGTTACCTCTCCATGAGGTACCCTATATTTTCACTTGGTTACACCATTGTAAGCCCAAGGATGCAAGTTGAAATCCATGTAAACCATAGTGGCTGATTTTGTAATGGACTCCCAGACTTGGTCTGACCATGATCAATCCGCTTAGTCATCGTCTCAATGTCTTTCATCCTTAATAGGATTAGAGGCTTTGGCATGGATCTATTGGGACACCTGGTTGTGTGGATCCATGAGTCTTATGTTTGCAATTTGTGGGGCCTAATTGGGTCCATGTCATGCACACCTATGTCTTCGCACATGACTATTTTTTATTGAGTCTGTAGGCATCCCTTGGCCATGGTACATTTATCATTTTTGTTCTCTACATGGAAGTCTCACAAATTTTTCATCATTGCACATCTTTTGAGGCAATTCACGGATCTCAATGCAATGGGTCCTCTGAGGAAAAAATATAACATGGGTTCAAAATGATCAGAAAAATGTTACGAGCAAAACCCATATTGCATATTTTGGATTGATGAAATATTAAGAGAGATATTGCCTCTCAAAGGAAAATTGTCCCATCCTTCTGAAAATCCCAAGTCAAATGGTAAAGGAAGTGGAATGTTGGGGTCTACTGGCCTATTTTAGAAAGTCAAAGATGCTCTTCTCTCCAAGCAAAATAATTAATGTGTTCATCAAATGACCTGATCGTCCCCTTTGGAACAAATCCTAACTCGTCATTCATGGATTTAATTATTCAAACTAGACATTTGAAGAAGGAGAGGTAAATGTGGACAAAATATGACTGTTTTCATCTCATTCTTCAAGGAGAAATTGTCCCCAAATGGAACATTGGACTTTCTTCACCTAAATCGCACCATCTTCAAGGCTATACGATCTCCCTCCTTGTGGAGCGAATCTCTCATGTGGACATATTCAATGGTCATGTTTTCGAAAAAGGGATTTTATCCCATTTTTATCATGGAGCTATGTAATAAAGGAATAGTATTCAATAGTTTAGCCTCCAACCAATTGTGGATGAGAAAACCAAGAAAATTTGTATTGTACGAGGGAGGTATAAATTAGTCATTACAATAAAAATTATATAAGGCTAGCCCCTCCTCTCATTTGATGTTGTTGAAACTTTGTGAAATCATAATGTCATATTTTGTGTTATCTTTTATAGGTCGGGAGGTACTCAACATGTTTTGTCTTGTATGCGGAAGTGACCTTGCATTTGCACTGCTAGGCACTTGACTTTGTAATAGGTGTTCTATAAAGTTGTAATAAAGTGACTCTTTTATTAAAGTGACTTTTTGTAAAGTGTACATTCTAATATTTTATTAAAGTAACTATGTCATAAAGTGGAATTTTACTTCAATAAATGTAAGTGATTTATTTTGGAGGGAATGAATCATGTCCCTTGATCATGTAAAGGCAAGATTAGATCTTGGTCATTGGATTTAGGGATGGGGAAGGTGAAAAGTCACTTTCAGGTTTTAAGAGTAAGCCTACGGTAGTGTGCAAGACAAGATTTTAAAGATTTTGAGAGAGTAAGGAAGAATTTGTTTGCAGCTAGAGTTGGCACAGTTATCAAGAGAGCTTGGGAAAATTTCCCAAGAATATTTTATGTGTGAAAAATTATGGGTATTTTGTTGTTGTTGGAGGTCGTATTGTACAGATCTGTACAGTTCGTACACCAAGGAGAAAGGGCACGAATTTCAAGGCAAGTCTAGAGTTTTTTTTGCTGCAAGAGGGTCATATTGTTTTGTCCGTACAACAGACTATTGGAACGATTTTCTAGGTGTTTTTCAATGGAAGGGTCGCACAACAGTAAGGTTTAGTGGGCACGATTTTCTAGACAAAAAAAAGGTGGATTGTTGGGTGCATGTAAGTTGTCTCTTGTTGTCATTTATGATTGTTGTAGCTTGTATTTATTCCTGAAGTTGATAATAAAATCTATCTCGGTGGGTTTCCCCAAATTGGGGTTTTCCCTGGCTGGTTGGAAAAATTTATGGTTGTGCACAAGATTATGTGATTGTTCTTCATTGTTATTTTCCACTACAAATGTGCTAAGTAATGTGTGTTTCTTCTTTTGCAGTATAACTGTGATGTGCGTTATTTTCATTTAAGACAGAAATCTAAGTTTGTTAAGTGTGTGACAAAATATCTATGTGTGTTAGTGTGCTTTTGTTACTAATTTGCAATGGAAATTCGGGATGTCAGTTATTCTCAGGGAGAACAAACTTTGGAGATTTGTTAGCACCATAGTTGTTGTTCCCACAACAGACCCTATTGCTTTGGATTTACATGAGGTAATGGAGGCCAAAGCATAGAGGCTTATCTGGATGGGGTGAAGGACCACCTTATCCAATACTTAGCTAAGAAGAAGACAACTTATGAGATGTGGGAGACACTAAAAAACTTGTATGAGGCGAAGAATGAAAACCAGAAGATGGCCTTAAAGGACAAATTGCATGATACTAATATGGGTAAGGGTGAGAGTGTGGCTTCTTATCTTACCCGGGTAGCTCAGGGGAAAGATGAGTTGGTTGCAGTTACGGAGGTCATCTCAAATTCAGAGTTGGTGAGGATAGCCTTGAAAGGATTCACCAAGCAATGGGAATTCTTCGTGAAGTGTGTGGTGGGTCAATAACATCTTCTAGATTGGAGCAGACTGTGGGATGATTTCACTCAGGAGGAGATCCGAGAAGGATCTCAGAGCAGTGAGTAGAAGGGAGATGGAGTTCATGGAAAGAATGTGGCTCTTGCGACAAAGAGAAAAAGTAAGAAGAAAGGGAGTTCTGGGAAATACTTGAGCAAATTCAGATGCTTCATCTGCAACTAGTATGGCCACCTTGCAGCTCAGTTTCTAGAGAGGAAGGAGGAGGAGGAGGAGGAGGAAGGGTCAATTGCAATGGCGCGGTAACAATAGAGGAATTTGCAGACAAGTTTGATAGGGAATACTCCTTGTTCACTCTTGTTTCAAGTGTCGCAAGTACTGGATTTGTGAGTGACAGTATATGAATCATTGACAGTGGAGCCTCATGTCATATTGTTAAGAACCAAATACTTGCAAACAGAAAATTCACAAAGATTTAGAGAACAATATAGAAGAACCACATTATTATTATAAAAAACCCTTGAGGTAGGGCAACACCATACAATGGATCCTATTATGGAAGGGATCCTATCATTTTCACTTGCCTCTTCGAGGGAGCATCCTCTTATTGAGCTACCACTCACAATACAATATTTTTCTTCATATCCCATTACATTGCTTGAACCCCTTTATATAGTGTTACCATCACCTAAGAACATTCTAGAGGAGGAATCTTCTAGAAGTCGAACCTTCTAAGAAGTATTCTTACATTTATTATATCTAACTATTCATTTATTATATATAACTATCATAGTGGGTCGTATTTAATGATATAGTGGACCTAGTCCACCTTACATTGAATGGCCTCCACTATTATGATTATGGGCCCTCTGGGGCCCCCCACTACCTCTCTAGCTACCTAACATTTCATCCCCCTTATGAAAGTGTTGTCTTCAACGCTTGATGTACAACCATATACCAGGGTCCCATGGATAAGTATGGACCATAATGTTGAAGTAGACTAGAGAACCAGGGTCCCATTGAGAAATGGAAGCCACCATGTTGAAGTAGTCCAACCGCCATTGTAAATCAGGGTCTCATGTCCAATTGCTCATGTGAACTCCACACTGAAGATATTGAAACTGAAAACGATGCTCTAAATATTGACATTGGTCATGTGGATCGAAATATTTAGAACCAACAAAAAAATCATTCACTTCGATTGGAGAATAATAAAACTGAAGAAGAATATGCATAGAATGATCGTGTTTACTCTCCAGGAAGTTCTCTACCTGAGGGGAAGTAGAGTTTTATTTTGTATTGCTCTGTGGATCTATTGCCTATTTAGTATTTGTAGTGATTATATTTGTAGATCTACTCAGGTACTTAACAAGTGGTATTAGAGCACTTTCCTTGGCAAGAAGTGTGGGCAAATAAATTTTTTTTTGCATGTTTATTTTTTCAGAAAAAATAAATAAAATGAGGGCCACGACATTACAGATGATTTATGTATGTTTTGGTGAAAATTTTGAAAGAACTAGTTGTAAATTTGAGTTCCTCTCAGAAAAACACCCAAGTTTATTTTAAAAAAAAAGAAAAAGAAAAAGAAAAAATCATCTGAAATGGAGTCCAGGAATTCAAGTTATTTGCATTTTAAAATCTGCAATTTTCAAGGTTTTTTTTCCGCGGATGGACGTGTGATTTTTCTGATTTTTGTAGCATCTGAAGCTGAATTTTTCAAAACAATTTTATGATCTAAGTTACTCTCACAATTTCAACCAATTTCAAAAACAAATCGTCCAAATCGGAGCTCTGGAAGTGAAGATACGCTGATTTAAA